>CM034145.1:3000000-3186617 GCA_019914995.1 Acanthochlamys bracteata
AGGACTTGAAGAAGAGATGGCCACAAGTAAACTTAGAAACCTGATTTATCTGAATCTAGAAGATATAAGGACCATTACGAACTCCAAAGCATAACCATGATTGCATCATTCATATGTTTGGATAAGCAATTAGTATATGAAATTATCGAAGAGTCAAAACATGAGATTGAAGTCCTGTTGTAGAAGTTCTGATCTAATGAAACTTATCTAGCATCTTAGTGACTACTGAAGATGTATCTCATGGCAAAATCAAAATGATCAATTCAAATTGTCATTTATCAGTGACCAAGATGAACAGAAATTAATCAATTGGTTTTTCTTCTTTATGATCCTTTCATTTTCTCTCTTCCTCCCTGTTCTGTAATCTTTTTTTTTTCCTTCCTTTTTCTTTCTTATATGAGGATTTGATAGTGCTTCAGAGTTGACACTAGTCTTACAGCTAGCTCCTTAATCAAAGGCAGATGCACCAGTAACAACCATTGTTCTTCATATCTCCAACAGATATAGACCTGATTAACCTTCCCCGAAATAACTGACGAATTTTCTGTCATACAAGATGGAAACTAGAACTACGTAAATCTAGCACATCGCAAAGTTACTAGCGGATCCATAAGATAGGAATCACTGCTCTTAATTAGCACAAGGGCTTCAATGCTGCTTTTTCTCACTATACCGCATGCCTCTTTAGCTTATATACTAGCATGCAGATCTGCATTATCAAGATATTCTGGATGCCATTGCATACCCAGCTCCTTCAGATTAGGGGACATTTCTATTTTAAGGAAAGTCATTATCGCCTATCCTTATTATTAGTCAAAAACAACCTTGATTCGAGCCAGTTCTATCCTCCCACAGTGTAGTAGGAAGCCCGAACATCCAGTCATATACCCGTTCAGGCTTCGTACGAGATTCAGATGCTTTCCCTTCACTACTATCCATAGAGCATGACCATGCTTTCCTTTCAGGTAACGGCAGTTCCATGGATTTTGGTGTATACACATACTTATGTCACACCACCAATCATCTGAAGTACTAAGGCAAAAATAGAAAGAATTTATGAATTCTGACAGCAGAGATTATAACTACACTCAAGTTACACAACAACCACAAACAACTTCTGCCCAAACCTCTGATTGGATTACTTAAGAATGACTTTACTGTGGGAAATACAGCAGTTCAGGTTCACCCTTAACCACTGAATATAAACAAATCAATGTTATATACTGTGCAATTAGAGCCAACTTCAAATGATATTTTGGCAGCTATAATAACAATAACTGGAGTTACTCAGCCTAGAAAAGAAAATAGGAACTATTAAACCAGGTTTCTGAAATGATAAAATGTCATAAATATACATACCTAATAACGGAGAAAAATGTTTGAAACATTTCATTTATGAGATCATTACACTCAAGATCCAACATCATAACACATGATTTATATCTTGCAAGCATATCCAAGATTACAACTCTCCTTCCAAATGATGGCCCATTAATATCATTTAGTCCACTGAAGGTGCTCACAATCAAATGGAAGACATCCTGTAGTGACATTAAATCAAGTTAGACATTAGGGCTAATTTTTAAAGCAAACTTATTTCAAATTCTTGGTACAGAAGAGCAATTCTACATGAATGTGAAAATTACCTTTAGGACATCATCACTGTAAGGAGGTTCAGGTGCAGTAATTCGGGTAATCTCACAAATGCAGGTTGCTACTAGAAGTTTCACATCCCTATCTTGATGTTTCAGCAATTCTTGCTTTGCAATTGCATTGAGACAAGGCTTAATTGAATCCAAAACTGAAGAAGGTGGTGATTGGTCTATCTCAGAAAGATGGTTTGCCACTTGCTATATAGAAAAAATCAGTAAGCAAAACAGTAATGTTTGAGAAAAGGCAAGTGCCACATGAAATATGTGTATCAACAAATATTGTCAATTACAGAGAGGAAATCAAGAATGCACAACATATGCCTTACAAATATCTCATGTAGACTTCAATGAGTATCGTTATAGGAATTGGATGGATACTTCTGAATTGGTTGGAGTAGTTTATGAAGAAAAGCCAATTGGTTAAGACTAGTGTTTAGTACAATTTTGGCTAATGGAGAAAGTAATTTATTGAGGGGCGTAGATATTCTCTAGCTGCCAGAGGAAAGTCATATTAGTTTTTTAGAAATGTGGGAATTCCTTTATGTTTCAAGGTATTCTTTAATTGGGACGGATGCTATATGACCGTACCCAGTTTCAATGTTTTCCAATTGACTAGAATTTTTCCATTTCAATTGGTTATTGGAGGTGTTGTCTCTCTTGAATGGGATAAGGTGTGATAGGACCCTAATCCTACGATATTGATATGTGGTAGAACAAGCTTGAAATATGTTATGAAAACATTCAGGCGAATGCAGTAATTGCATTAATATTACTACAATTAAAGTTCCTCTCAAGAAGCAAACTCAAGCGAAAGAGATGCAGAAAGGAAAAGAAAAGAAAATTACAACAAAGATTGATACACCAAAGACAACATACCAGAAAAGGCTACAAGCCCAAAAGTATTTATATCAATAGATATGGAGCCACTTGACTAAATCATTTAAGCACATTTATGAACGATTAGAAACTTAGAAGTATAAGTTGGAGATTGAAGGTACCACTATCCATCACCCAATGGTTTCCCCTCTAGTTACAACTGATGAATAGCGCAGAAGTATGTATCCACCGGTCTAAAAGAGTCTGTGGCATTATTATCTATCCATCCAACGGCTTCTACCCTTGTTATACAAATGAAACCATTCTAAAAGCCGAACAGCCATTACTACTTAAGGCCATTCCTAAATGTCAACCAGCCAAAGTTTCAGACTACAAGTAAGATAAAACGGACACACAAAGATTATGCTTTCTCCATAACTATTTCAAATGAGAACAAGAATCGCACTTATTGGAATAAAAACTTTGTAGCTGTATTAGTAAGTGAACCCAACTTTTAAGAGCTATATTATGATAGTGTAAGAATACACATGCATCTTACATTACTCATGAGTTTAGCGTTGAATACTTTCCAAGTTTCAGAATCTCGTGTATGTCAAACAGAAGGCAACAGAGAAATTAGCTGAACTGCTATCCGACATGCAGATATAGGCAAGCATGACAACATCAGACGGAAGGAGCAATGCCATTTCAAATTTCAAAGCCTGTATTTGTCCTAGCAAGCAATAACACACTTCTGACAATACTACTCTAATCCAGCAGTCAGCCTACATACTAGGCTACCTAGCTTGATCGCTAACGTAAATCATCATTGCCACCTATTTGAACATCAACCCCATGAAAGAGGTCAGTGAAATTGCATAATCTTGTCAGTAGCTGACTCACAGAGGGTAATTGAACTTCGTAGCACACTTTGTACATACAAGAGAAACAATACCAATAAACAAGAAAAAAGAGTACAATTTTTTAGTCATTTGTTGTCAATTATTCATCGCGCAAATGCATTACCTCGGAATTTGTTTCTCATGTAGAAAAAAACAAGCAAAGGATACATCCATTATGAAGTACCATCTTGTTGTAGACGAGAAAAACAATGAAATTATTATCCTTCTTCCACCCACACTTGAGACAGCAATACATCTCAAAACAGAACTAAGGAACCAAAGCTAATGGGACTCAGTTGCAAGCTCAGAAATACCGTATGCATGAATTCTTCTTCATGCTAACAAACATACTAATCCCAACCCCTCCGACTCCCAACAATAAAAAATACAAAATAAAGAAAAATTATAGAAAAACTTCTTAATTTCTTGGACTAAGAGCAAGAAATAAAGGAATCCCAACCATCTCTGAATTTTGTGACCAACCAGAAGGTAAAAACTTGTATTTTACGTCCCTGGGTGAAGCTGAACTCTCTTTAATTCCTGTCGAGTCCAAAGACATAACTGAGTTACAACCAATTTGCAGAGCAACATCCCAAAACCCATGTCGTCGGAAACACTCAAACAAACTCAGTCAGCTAACTGAAAAGAAATTCAGGAGTTTAGAAGTATCATACGCAAGATTTCTTCTTTATTTGAACTAAGAGCAAGTAAAGAAGGCATCTCCCTTGCTTCCCATTATAGCCCTCCTTATTGATCTTTTGATTAACCAAATACTACCTAAAGCCGTAGGGAGAAAAGCTAAAATTTTCAGTTGAAAAAGCCCTCAACAGAAACAGGATAACTTCCCAAAACCCTAATTCTGGAGAAACCCTCAAACGCAAACCACAGCTAGCTAAAATCGAGCTAAAAACAAGTAGAATTCTGCAAAATCTACCTTTAGGATCTTGCGCAGTGCGTCTTTTGAAGCCGGAGGGTTTTCCAACTTGGATCCAAAGTCCCGCAGCTGCTGCAGCTGCAGCTGCTTCTGCGCCATACCCACTACTCCTCGCCCGATCCGTTCCTTAGAAGCGTCCACTCTCCAAACTTTCACAGTCCAGCTTCTCCCAAAATCGAGAAAAAACTAAATCTTGATTTCACTTCTGCAGAGGTCGGTGATGGAGCGCTCTTTCTCAAAACCAAAATAAAATCGGGGCGAAGGGGTTTGAGTATTGGATTAATTAACTAATTACTATTTTGTTTATCTTAAATAAGGTGAAATAAAGAAAGAAAAGGAGAGAAACGGCTTGAAAAATTAAAGCTTGAAAAATGGGACGAGTGCAATCGCATCTGAAAAAATTACGGTACTGGCCTCGGGTTTTAAGTCTGATCTACTATATATTTAATTATCAAAAATTTTATTTTTTCTCTCAGATATTGATTTGAATAATTTTATATAATTTAATTATTGATCAAATTATATTTTATCTTCACACCAATTTTTAGTTTTATTAAAATCTCAATTTTAAATTTTATCACGTATTTTAACTACTGATCTAAATTATATTTTTAGTAAATTTATTATAAATTTTTATTTTCATATAATTAAGGTGTGATTTAATTAAGCATTTTGTTTCATATTTTTAGTAAATTTTTTTATAATTATATATATTTATTTATTATTTTTAAAATATAGTTTAATTATAAATTTATTTTATTATTTTAATAAATTAAAAAAAATTTCATAAAGATAAAAGTAATTTTATTTTAAAATTTATTTATAAGAATTTAAAAAATTCTAACATATCTTTATAGATGAAGGTCCAATGGAACTAGCATCACAGTTTGCCTCATGGGGCTATCTAGCGGAGCCCTCTCGGTTCTAGAATTTAGATTCTTCTTTTATGATGGAAGATTAGTCGTTGCTATGTAGGCAAAAGAGAACTCGTAAAATACTGAATAAGAAAATTACTTGTGATAAGGAGTGCAACGATAAATATAGAGCATATATATGATGTTAGAAATTACTTAAAAAATAGAACTTTTAAAATAAAAAACTTTTTAAAAAACTTTATACATATATGATAATAGTATCACATCGTTGTTTATGCGAACATTCGCTTACATCAGTCTGATTCTACTAGATAATGCTGTAAATTTAATTTTTATTATTAGATACGAAGAACTATTAATTTAGATATATTGACAAAATTTGAATTTGGTCCGACCATAAATCAGTTTAATCCGATTTTTTGATAAACATAACAAAATATATGTTTTAGATATTTTTTTCATTTTTGTCATGTCAACGAAGAAGTCAAATAAAAATTGATTTATGATCCAATTGAGCTGAAATTTATTAATATATTATAAATTCATAAATTTTTATATCCAACGGTAAAAATAAAAAATTGAAGCTTTATACTGGTGAATCAAACTGATGTGTACGGATGTACATATAAAGAACAATGTGATATATCTCTACCATATATATATGGAAGAAATAAACGCACTTCTATTTTTATGGGCACTCTCGCACACACTCCATTTCCAGTTTGTCGGCGGCATGATCTCCATCGTTGGATATGAAAAACTATGAGTTTGAAACGTACTAACAAAGTTTTAGCTCAATCGGACCGTGAATTTATTTCGATCCGATCATTTGATCAAAATAACAGAAAGAAAAAACCTCATTATATATATTATATTATTTCTTTTATTTTGATCAAGTAACTGGATGGACGTTGATTTATGGTCCGATTAGGATAAAATTTTGTGAGTAGATTTTTAACTTATTATTTTTCATATCCAACAGTAAATATTAGATTTGGTGTCATCCCAGTTACAAACCAAAGATGAAGTGCTTTTAGAAAGATAGTAGCCATATTCCTATATATATATATGAATGAAAAAATAGAACATTCATCTAATTTTTTTATTGTGAACGCTAGGAATGCATTTAAGGATGCATCTCCAAATATCCTTATAATATACTGAATAAAGAGTGCATCGATAAATATTGTTGAAATCTCCTGCAAGATCAACTCAAGAGGGGAGGGGGAATTGAGTTGATAAATAAAAATTTTCGTAAAATTTAACGATTCTACAGACAGCAGCGTACAACCGGCTGTTAGTAGTCTTGTATCTTGCAGACAGAGAGGGATAGAGTATATAGCAATTTAGGTAAAGAAGAGAGTACTCAGAGTATTTTACGTGGTTCGGCAAACATCTTTGCCTACATCTACGGGTGCTTATCACAAGAGCTAAGGCTTCACTAAACTTTTAATAAGCTACACATATACCAAGAGCAAGGTGTTTCACCAAGTACACTTACTCTTAAATGGTTTCTTCACCAAAACAATCATTCACAACCTACTGGACATCATTGTCCCTCTAGCTGATATGCTAGTTCTATTACAAAGTTTAAAAACTATTACCAAGCTCCAACCGAACTTCTTTACCAAGTGCACTAAGTACTTCTATCATAAGTTTACAAAGAAAGCTAAAAGAGCAAGGTTAGACATATGATCAATCTCAAAGTAAATAAATGAACTTCAAATTTTCCGTTGACATGATCAAACTTATTACTGCTGAAGATGATGCTGTGTAAGTGATTGGCAGCAAGAGGAGTTTCTTTACTTGAGAAATTGAATTGATGTAGTGCAAGTTTGGTTTTAAATTTTTGCTCTCCTCTATTTCATTGTCTCTGTGTCTCTTTACTTCTTATAGAGTTTTTTGTTCTTGCAGGTAGGTGTTTCTTCTCGTTAGAAAAATATCCGTTGGTTTCTCTGAGCAGTGGTAGACGATTGAAGGTATAAAGTTCAGTGGTCAATCAATTGCTTTTCAATTTCTTTTTGGCTATTCTGATGCAAGTCTTTCCTCGGCATTAAATGGTCTCTTTCCTCTACATTAAATGAAACGTAGAAAGCAATTTGAAATTTCTGCCTGTTGTCCTCAATTGTTTCAGCTCAGTTGTATTCTTCAAATTTCTCAAGCTAAGTTGGCTTCTTGAGTTTGCTGTTTCCAGCTAAGTTGACCGCTTTAGACGAGGTGGACTTCAACAGCTTGACTATGCTTAGTTGCTTTCTGCTGAGTTTAGTGGGTCTTTTTTTGAAGATTGGACTTGACTCTTCTTGTGAATAAAGATGATATTTGACTCATTATAGATTTTGTACAGTGTGATTTACTTCAGTGATATGTATATATGTCTATAAGATCTTGAAATGAAAACTTCAGCAGAAACTTCCATGATGAACTCGATTCTCTGTTCTGTGCGTCACAGAGAAATCTCATATAGTCAGTAGCTGAGAAGCTGGTTATTGGGTGACTGTGGGATCATCTGTTCTGTATGCTATATTTTCTGCTCTTCTCTATTTCAAATGCTCTGTTTGCGATTCTCTGTAGGATAGACTTGTTTCATGAATTTTTACAAAATTTGATTCCAATCATTAGTTCATCTTAATTCATAAACTATAATTATTAATTATTATTATCATCAAAATAAACCTTGAAGTTCTAATAAATATGAGAGTATATTTAGCTTTACATAAAACTAAAAGCTTGCTTAAATAAGGAATTTCTAGTGTGTTTAGTGTGCAGCATATTTGAATTTGTAAACCCAAGATTAGGCATAAGAGTTTGCACTTTATTGGCTTAGTGACCATGCAGCATAATCGAGAGCCACATCAGCGCCTAACTGCCTGTCGAGCTTCCATTCATAATACTAAGCTCGCTTAACCAAGTGTCACACTATAGCCAACCTAGACTTAGCACTCGTTTGACAGTGTCTTTTTTTTTTTTTTTTTTTGCATTTTATTTCCAAAACGCACTGCACAGTCATAATCTTGTTTGGTTTAACGTGTTTCCATCTGAAAACGTTGCTTTTTTAGTTTTTCTACAAAACTGCCACTTGGTATTAGAAATGACAATTTTGTCTGTTGCAAATATTTACCCAATTATTACTATATATTGATCCTTCAGTTTGCTCTAACCACTCACTCTTTCTATTTTTTATATCTTAGCATAACTGCCCTCTAACGACAAATCGGAACTTTGGAACTTCATTGATTCTATTTTTTTTCTCCAAGTTTTCTCCAGCAATGTTGTTATTATGATTTCAAGCTTTAAGTGAGAAAATATTGTTTGGAACTGACAAAACTTTTTGTGTTTTCTTTTCTTTTGTTGATTAATAGATGATTATTTTGTTGAGATCATTGGATTATTAGTTAGATAGCTACTGTTGTTGATTAACAGATGAGCACTTATTATTAGTTTTCTACTTGATTCATATGAGGTAAATCATTTGTTTTCTTTTCGTTGGTTTGGAACCGACAATACTATTTTGAACCGATAAAATTTTCTCTACTTTCTTTTCTTTGGTTGCTTGACAAATGATTATTTTGGTTGATTATTTTGTTGAGGGTTGTTTGATAATTAGTTAGATAGCTGTTGTTGTTGATTAACAGATGATAAATTGATTATCAATTTCTTTCTTAATTCATATGAGGTACGTCATCTGTTACAATTTATATAATTCATGGATGATGAGAGTTTGGTGTTGTACTAGGATTTTTTTAGGTATTATGTATTATGCTTTATAACTTTGAATTTTGACTTGAAAATTTTGCATTTGGTAATAACATGTACTATTCACTATGCAAGTTCATCTGATAGACTTCATATAAGAAGTTTTCAAATTTATTTGTGTAGCTAGAAGCCTAGAAGTTAAAAACTAGGGAACACTATTTTTCAGCTTAAAATAAGGAAATACAATCTGCAAGTTATAAAATTGAAACTAAAGAAGCATGGATTTGAGTAAGTAAATTGATAAAAATTATTAAAGCGCTCGTCAATCAAAAGTTAAGTAACAGTAAGAAAGTAATGATTAATGGACATGGCTAGTAGCAAAATTAAGGAAAAGAGACAGCAACGAAGTAGCGAAACAGGGTAGCAGAAAAAATAAGAAGATTGCAAAAAGAGATGAAAGCAAAAGTCTTTGCAACACACTTACCACGATTTTTTTATCTTTATCCTTTTCTACTTCGGTTGTTGTATTTATTGTAGATTTGTCCACACCCCATCAAAACATGCAAGATTTTCACAGACTTACCAAAAAATAAAATTAATTATCAATATAATAATAATAATTAGATAAATATTCAAAGAGTTATTGTTTAAAATATGAAGTCTTTTTAAATTATGTATTAGTTGATGCAGTCAGAGTTCCATTTTAATAAACAACATACTTGACTAATTGATGGAGAGTTGAGAATTTCATTCTGTAATTTTCAATAATATAGATTAGTTGGTTGAATACTTCATAAGTGAGGATACTATATATTTTGTCATATTGCTAGTGAATGTAAGCCTATCTTACAACCTTTAGTGTTTCTATTTGTAAACATATAGTTGTTGCCATAATTTCAAAGATCCAAAAAAGAAGTGACAGAAATATACACAATTTTTAATATTATCACTCACTTTGTTATGTTTGTTTGTCATTTATGTATCTGATTGTTTGACTTGAGAATTTTAGTACATGCTTACAGCTTTATTTGATGATGACATTATTATGGATTGTGTAGTTATATATTATATGAATTTATTGTTATGATGATAAATCTGAGAAAGAAGAGCTTATGATTAGGTATGCATGATACGATTGTTAGATGTCTACGTCAAGGAAGAAGCATCGTACCAAAGAACGTATGTATTGGCTAGAGAGCTATGTTAAGAAGTTTATTGCATTTTATGAAGAAGAGATCACAAAGGGTTGGTCTAACATCCGTCGTGTAATCAACGACTACCTAATGAGAACTTTGGTATAAAAAAAATAGTTGGAAAATCATTAAGATGCTATGAAAACTGACTTGACTTTTTATAAGAATTTAGTTTTCGGTGAGACAGGTTTGGATGTGATGCTGCAAACAATAAGATTATTGCTGCTGATGAGTAGTGAGATGTAGATTGAGGTACAACAAACTTTAAGTTATATTTATATTGTTATTTCAATTTCATCAATTGCTGATGCTTTTTATTTGAACGAACTGATTCTAGGTATATAATATTTAAGGGTAAAGATTTATCCTTAACTTGTGATTGGTACAGTTGTGTATTTGACGGAGTTATTTTTAGGATGAGAAGGTCATGTCCGAATACAACCTAACCAAGATAACCTAGATGAAAGTCCAAGCGACAAAGAATACGTGGGGATAGCAATGATATTCACAAATAAGCTGATGGTCCTAGAGACTTACCACATGTTATTATGTTTGATGTAGTGTGTCCGTTGTGTTTGGTTTATGAGTTTAACTAGCTTTATTGTATGTGTGCTATCATTGTTGTTCGTATGTTTGTTATTCATATATGATCGTTAACTTCTATACTGTGATTTTGTTCATAGAAAAATAGGTTATTCTGAGGATGATGATGATAGTTACACGCCTCTTATAAGTTTGTATGATGAGGATGACAATAACGAAGGTATAGATGAATGAATGTAACTCTTTCTGTTAGGTATTCTTGAAACTGTTTATGTCGAGAGATACATGATGAAAAGTCCGTGCCACACATCTATACGTACGGTCATCAATATATTATGGAAATATTAGCGAAAAATAGAAGTCGATGCTATTCTAATTTTCGCATGAGGAAAGATATTTTTCTTACATTGTGTGAAAATTTACATACACGTTACAGATTGAAACCAACTCGAGCAACAACGGTCTAGAAGAGCATTGTGATATTTCTCTTGACTTGTGCACACAGTTCTACGAATAGATTACTCTAAAATATATTTAATCACTTGGGCAAAGTAATTCACAGACACTTTTGTAGGACGTTAAAAGCGATATTATATTTAGCAGCATATTTGATTACAGCGCACCTAGAATATATTAAAGGCGCAGTCTCCCATAGACTAGACAATATACAATATCATCCTTGATTTCAAATAAATAATTTCATGAATGACTTATCATAATGTTATATAAAAATAAATTTATTTTTCGTTTATTTTTAGCTTTAAATATATCATTACAGGATTATATTGGAGCTCTTGACGATACGCACATAGAGGCTAAACTGCTGGCTGATGGGGTTATACCTTATATTAGCCATAAAAAATATCCATTCAGAATATTCTTACCATCTGTGATTTTAATATTTGCTTTACATTTGTGACGGCTGGTTGGGATACTCACGGTGAAAGGATATTGGAGGATGCATTAGGTAGATTAGGTTTTCCTCATTTGAGAGACAATAAATATTATTTGGTAGATATAGGTTATCCACACATATAAGATTTTATGGCTCTTATATAGGTGAACGCATCATATATCATTTGAGCAACTTCTGACGTGCAGGTATAGTTCAACTACGGAAGCCTCTAGGTCCATAATAAAAGTTTAACTATTTATATTCTTCGTGTAGAAGTGTAATTAAACGCACATTTAGCGAGTGAAAATCTCTGTTTACAATTTTGAATCTTATACTCAGATATAAATTTGAAATCAACATGACATTGTCATCGCCACAATGATGATTCATAACTTCATTCGGAGACAAGACATTTACGATGATGCATTCGCTGTTGCAGAATGTGAAAGTTTTGTCCTATCAAGCATAGATGAATGGTGCGGTACGCGGATGTTAGGTCGGTTCAGTTAGATGTTTATAACAATATTTCAAACTGTCATGCATATCGCGATGAAATTATAATGAGAACATCAAATATATGATTATTTTAAGCAATGTTTGGCTATGTATATAATAATATGTTCATGCTCTTGTATCCATTTAATGAGAAAATATATTCCAAACTAACAGTTAAGGTCAATGCAAATCATTGTTAAATTATTTTTAACAATAAATTCGGTTATGTAAATAATAGATTTTTAAAAACAAATTAATTTCAAAATTTTCTATTAAATATATTATACAAGTATCAATATAAAAAAAATAATTCAGTTGAGTGTCTATTTTTAAATAAATATAGATAAAAAGTCAATCGTAGGATTTGTAGATAGCTTATTAGAAAAATTATATTGTACATATGCTATGATAAGCATACATCATTTCTTATACACTAAAGGGCAATATCGTTATTTATATATTTTGTATTGAAAAGATACTTAATAAAAGGCACTTTCAAACATTTTTTATCCAAAAGCTTCTTTTCTATCACATAAGTAAAAGCTTCTTTTTCAAAAACCTCTTTTTCAAAGAGCACTTTCTAACGTCCATTTATTCTATTTTACAATCACTATCCATACTAAGCCATTAGGAGCCTACCAGCTTTTAATCAGCTCACTTCACCATCAATGAGAGCCAACAACTATGCAAGTAGCACGATCCTAGTCGAATCGTTGTTTCTAATACCACTTCTTGGGAACAAGAATTAGAAGACCGTAAACTTTAGTTTTAAGATATCAAATCTTAAAACGAAAATGGATTTGATATCAAATCTCTATGCAAGTACCACATGCATTAGAGAGCTTAGTCAGCCTAGTTAAAAGATTAAGCTAGTAAGTAATTTTTTGCTCTAGTATAGTAACTCTCTTCGCATCTTGTCTCAAGTTATTTGAAAGATTAATCTATCTCCTTTTACTACAATAATGTATGAGTATGTGAACTAAGGAATAAAAATTAGTGAACAAAATGTGCATTTCTTTCGATTTATGAACACTTTCATATGGTTTATGGACTTATTAATGATGACTTTATCAACATTTATTAAGTTGGTTTATGAACCTATATTGTATAAATTTTTGAACACATGAGTAGCAGCTTTTGAATATTTCCGTTGATATTAGGTTTGTGAATACTTTTAACAAATTATGAATACTTCTACTAGCATGTAACTATACGTGTGAAGAATAATATGCATAACTTAAGAGGTAAAGGGTTTATGTTGCGTCCCATTTTTGACCATGACAAGCATAACTAGACAAATGCGGCTCAAGTTTGGCATAATCTAGTAGGCATGACTCAATACTCGAGTGAAACTTAACATGTGCCAAAATTCTTTATAAAAATTTGGCAGAGTCTCCTTTATAATTCAATGAAAAAAAGAGAATTATGATTCTCAATATATTAATCAAATCAAATACCAAAATAAAATATAATGAATATAAACCATAAAATAAAATAATATACAATAGTTAAAGGCTAATGGAAGAAAAGTTATTGCAACTCAACTATAATACAACTAGGCATTAGAGAAGTATATTTCCTCATAATTACAAAGGCATGGAGATAAGAATCGATTTGAATTACAAGCCTCATAATTGCAAGCCTTATAATTGCAACTTAGTCAGTAATCAATTTGAATTATCGCTAAATCGTATTTTAGTCGGTAAAGTGTCTTATTTAATGCTGACTTTATTTTTAGTTAGTAAATTCAAACTTTTTAGCGATGTAATTATTTTCAATCGCTATTTGAAAAAATCACCTATTTATTTTTTAGTTGATACTATTTTTTTACTAGTAAGTACTAATTTATCTATTTAAATTTTTATTTATGCAAATCTATGCATAATTCAACTGAGGGCAAAAATAAAAAACTTGATTTTTCATATTAGTTTATACTGAAACCCCAATGTTGATTTTATTATAATAATAATTAAAAATTATAATTTATATCTTATGTGTACTAATGTTTACAATTGAGTATATGCGGATTCAGAAGTCTGTAAACTCATAGTGCCAAGAAAAATATTTGGCTATACACGTGCTATTACATAATGACAACTATATTATACACAATAGTGAAAAATAGTTAGTTATATGACTAGCTGAATGAAAAGCAAATTTTTTAGATCTGTTCAATTTCATATTGAAAGTGTTACTTATTGCATAGACTACACACGTAGAGAAAAAGATATTAGATTGGAAGGAATGGATGAGCCATTCTTTACATATCAAAGATAGACAAAAATCGATGAAAGACAAAAAAAAAGTTCAGGATATTACAGAACTAAGATTCAACAACAAAAATCGATTACTTCTAACTATTTCTTTGATATTTAGTTACAACAATCTAGACAAAACCAAATGAGATATAGATTTCAAAACTAGCATTGAGCGTGACGTTCATATAGATCGAATCCGATCTTTATATCATAGTTAAAGCTTCATAACAAACATCATTCCACATCAAGACATAGACAACTCATAGCAAAATCCAATCAAGCGCTCATTATAAAGACAACATTAGAATTATATTGCTAACATTCCATAATTATTTTCAAAGATTAATTTCAAATATCATTCAAGATAAATTTACGGATTGCAATAAGGAGTCATTACAGATACCACCCACTATCTTACTATAATAAAATATGACAACATTATGCACCATCAAATGATGAGACACTTATAAGCAAGTTGAAGAAGAAAATATGACATGTTATCTTGGAGGATTTACAAAATAAAATCTAAGCATCCTGCAATTACATCTTAGAATTGATATTACCAATACATTTCAACTTACGAGTATTCATTATTGAAAAATAAAATCCGCATACTATAGCACATAATGAGCAAGTTGATTATAAACTTTTTGCGCCATCGAATACCTCACGGCAAGTATCCCCTATGCGATCATCATCCTTAGTGGACAACTTCATAATTGAAGTTCAATCTTCCCAATGACATCGTCTAGATCATCGCTAAGTTAATCACATGCACAGAGTAAGGAAAACACAACGAATAGCGCACACATAAAAAGAAAGTAAACAGCCCCGAATAATAAATATTGGAAGGAAAAGAAATTTCACTCATACTAGCGAATTTAAATACTATCATTAATAGATTATACACATAATACAAAACTAATGAGATCCACTTACCAAAGTCCAGTTTTTGAAAATTGAACGAAGGAGACACGATGTGAAGTGGCATAGCAAACCTAGGTGACTAGTTACTGTAGCACACACGTAAGAGAAATCGAGAAATTCTTCAAACCGTTTAAAATTCGAATAACCGAAATTCAGATCTTAAAAATATATATAAAAAAAAGATCATTATAAAGAGAATAAGAGACTACACTAAGCAAAAAAAGAAAAAAAAGCACGAGTTGAAAAGAAAATATGAATAGATACACAAAGCATTAAATCTTCTACGAGTAGTTAATTGTCCATATATTGTTTAAGTGCTATTTTCATTGTTTGCCTATTTTTTATACTATTAGTTTTCTTTAAAAGATTTGCTTGATGATAGAGTGATCCTATGTAACTAACTAGAGAAGAAACCTCTGTAAAAAACCAAACCTATTGTGAGAATTTGTATTAGGTGCTAGGTGCAATAGGAGTGAGAAGGAATAGGTAGAAGCCTTCTCATATAGCTTTTCTTTGTAAAAGCTATAAGTTGACCGGTCGAAGGGGCTTAATGAAGTTTAGGTGGCTGCAAAAAGTTCGCCTCATAGAGGGAACTTGATTAAGGCATCAATATTGAAAGGGATGTCGAGCTTTGATATTGTAGTACTTGACGAAGCTAGTAAAAAATCATTCTTAGGAAAGAATATCGCAGATGTAGGTTAGAGTTGTAGACGAACTATTTAATCTCTGTCTTTGGTGTGCGTGTTCATTTTGTTACTAGCATCTGAACTTTTTTATATAATAAACTCTCTCCTTGTAGAAAATAGGTGAATTTTAGTTCATTATTTATCTGCTATTTAGTTCACATATGTCTATGTAAATATAGCTCTACTATACGGGTGTGACGAGAAAATAAATAAATAATGGCATGAAAGTTGAAATCGAAAATATAAAATAAGCTACAAAAGATCATTGAAGATATGATAGGGACAATAAATATGACTCCTAACAAAACTTATTAAAACGCTACCTATTGTTCGTTATACCTTAGGCCACATTAAATTTTCCTTAGGTAATTCTTTTAATTATAGGCGATGCATGTACTTTCTATATTGATAAATGTATAGATTAAATGTTATATATATTTACATACTTGCATACTATAAAATAGATAGTTTGATTTCGAGCCTTCATGATGATAATATTTTTTATGTTTTTATTTTTTTCGGTGGGATGGAGTATGATAAAAATTGTTTCTTTCTATATTATTGAATCTTCACATCTAAACATTACTTTAAATAAATAGCTATGTGACAACTTCACTCTAAAATAAAAGATCAAATTCAAAGGAAATAAATTATCAGTTAAAATAATAGAGGGATCAAACTTGCTCCATGTTAGTAGATTTTCAAATTTCCAAAATTGTATAAAATTATCTTTGACAAATAAAATATCTATGGAAAGTAGAATGGTTGCAGTCTTGGTAGTTCAAATGCGATACTGAATGTGCAAAACATGGTTAGTCACAGCAAATAGATATGAGAAGAATCTAGAAAAATCTTGATGAGGCACTTTGAGTTCTATTTTTGATCTGCCGGCCAATACGACACCTTAAGTGCATGTATTCTCTTTTATGTAATGTCATCTCTTAATAGTTCTTCTGATTGGGGTGGTTCGTTAAACGCTATAAGGCTTCTTTGTTAAAAGGAATATACTAGTCAATAAGAGCACAAGAAGTTCATTGCAAGTTAAAGAGGTCTAAATCTATCATGTTAAGGTAGATGCATATGCTGATTAGATTAAGAAAGAAGTGGAGACTCTTTTTACTTGAAAAAACTAAGGTAACGCGTAGCTCTGGAGTATTTGAAGTCAATAGTATGGCATGTTTGTAAGATCAATAGACACGTTTATATGACATATGTGAACGAAGGCTTTTATGCCTCTAGATTTTCCAACGAACAAGATATTGCATACGCTCTATTGGACGAGTCATGGACAATTAACAATTGTTAGATATTCCTGCAAGATTAACTCAAGAGGGGAGGGGTGAATTCAGTTAGTCTATAAAAAATTTTATCAAATTCGTTATCCTACTGGCAGAGAGCTAGCAAATGTAGGTGTGTTAATCTTTGTCACCGCAGAGCCGAAGAGTTAGTGTGTTTCTTGTGTAAGTACCAAAGAGTAGTGCTCAGGATATTTAACGTGGTTCGGCAAAACCCCTTTGCCTACATCCACGGTCGCTCTATCACCAGAGCCAAAGCTTCACTAGACCTTTAATATGCTACAAATACACCTAGAGCGAAGTGCTTCGCCAAGCACACATACTCTACCGGGTTTCTTCGCCAAGACAACCCCTACTAGCCTCCTGGACACGCCTGTCCCCATGGCTGATTTGCTAGCACTATTACAAGGTTTAAGAGCTTACACCAAACTCAACCCGAGCTTCCTTTACCGGTCCATCCAGCACCACCTTTACACTGTAAGTGACAAGTTGCAAGTAAATAAACAAGTATTGAGTGCAGGATCTATCTCATGAATGTTGGGTGTTTAATCGGTGATTCAGATGAGATGATCGGAGAGATTGCTGAGGTATTTCTTCAGTATGATTTGCAGCAAGATTTGTTTGTGTGGAGTAGTCAAGTTCGTGACCGGCAGTGAGAGTTTCTGTGTAGAGTGGTAGAGTTCTTGTATATCTCTTTTTTTTGCTTGTTCTCTCTACTACATTTTTTCTTTATGTTTTCTCCTGTTTTCTCTATTTCTCAACCACGTTTCCTCGTTCTTTGTGACTCCTTTTTATAGAACATCTTTCTGTGCGAGGAGCCGTTGAGAACGTTCTTTGTTGGCGCTTTCGGTTCTTCACGCCGAGAAGGAATGGTGTTGTCCAAAGTGGTTCTTCAAATTGTATTTGTGCAAAGTCTTTGTTGCATTGAATCGTTGAAGAGATTTGAATTTGCTTTATAAACGGTTGAGTGCTTAATTCAGCTAAGCTTCGCTTGAATTTCGGTGGTGATGAGTTGATATGGTATGTCCATAATAAATGCGATCTGAGGTTGACCGCTTGACCGATCAAGGACTTTGACCGCTTTCTTTCCTGATTATTGAGCTTCCCTTTTGTGTGAAAGTGAAGATGATTCTAGCTCTTGTAGATCTTACGTTTGAGGTCCTTGATCCGTTGAGAGTCTGCGTGATTTTTGAAGGTAAGGAAAAAACTTCGTTGCCGTTGAACATATGGGTTTGTCCCGAACAGAAGTCTCGTGATATGCTTGATAGCCAAACAACTGATCGTAATGTGGTCATTGCATCCTCATCCGTATGTTGTTCTCATCACCTTGATTCGCCATAGCATGATTATTTGTCATTTTAGCCGTGGCATCCTCTCATCCCGTATGTTGTTTCTCTGTCTGCTGCTTCAGCAAAGAAAGATAGATTATTATCATTTAGCTGTGGCATCCTCTGTCCCATGTGCTGTCCTCTGTCCAGTATGTAGTAGCATAACAGTTGGTTGTATGATGGCTGTTTTGTCTGCTGTAAATTAAATGTTCTTTGTTTGTCTAATCCTGCAGACCTATTTTCAGATTATTAGTCTTATATAAATTATAATTCTTAATTCTTTGTTATCATCGAAATTATCCTTGTATTTTCAACAACAATGAAATGTTGAAATGGATAAGATGGAAGCATGATTTCTAAGCATCTAAGGAGAAGACAAGATAAAGCACTAGTGTGGTTCAAATTGGCAAGGCTTGCCACTAGAATGTGGATCTAGAGGATTTGCTACCAATAGCGGCTTTCTTTGGTAACCGATCTATGTAAATGACAATACTGTAAATGTTCAAATCATTAAACCCACAAAGGTTTGTATAGAATTCAATCTACATCGACATCTTAAATGAAGGGTTTGGATAAACACTAGTGGTTACAAATGATTTGTTTTGGTGTTGTATGAAAAGTTTCTGACACTCTGTTACAAACGTAAGCTGATGAGATAAGCTGGGCGAATATTCTCAAGTATAAGGAAATAATATGGCTGTGGGCGAAGTGATCGCAGCAAACAGAGATATGGACAACACTCAATTTAAGACCATTGCCTCAAATAAGCATTAGAGATGAGGGATGGAAATGACTTGGATCTTGGTTGTTTGAGAGAGCAAGCAATGATCAAACCGCAATACTATTAGTTCAATATTTTGTAAGTGTTCAGGGTTATCAGATGTAAGCATCTTAAGTGAAGACATTTTGATAATCGATAGACCGTAGATAAGGAATCACATGGTGAGCATGACATAGGCACTAGTTGTGAAATTATTTCTAGCAACAATTAGGTGCTATTTGAGATTGCTTATAAACTCTTTTTCTCCAAATTTTGTTTTGTACTTTTTATAGACTTTCTACAACATTCTACAGAAATTTTTTTAAAGTTTAGAAAGTACAAAAAAATTTCGCGTCGTAAGATTTTATTATTACTTATTTTTATTTTTTTAGGTAAAAAGTAAAATTTATTTTTTAAAATTCTCTAAATATTTTTTCTTTTAGAAAAGCTTATTTTTAAAAGCATTCCCAAACATTCTCTTAGTAAGCTCCTCAATTGAGAGTCTTAAATTATAAAATGGAACAACTTGACATTATTGAATGACTTTTACATTAGGCTCCAATCTAGCAACATTATGGATAAGAACTACGTCAAAAATTGCATGAAGATGCGGCAAAGGAAGTACATAAAGTTGTGATACAAATGAGAAAATCAAGTTTTTGGAATCATAATCCGGAGTACACTATGTCTTGTTTTAGCAATTGGGGAAATAAAGTGAGAAGTGCTTTGTTTAGCGAGAAAGAGAAGGAGTCTTTTGGGATCTATTCTTTTCTTGCAACTCACTTTCATCACTACAAGTTACTTCTAATTTATTTTTAGCTACACAAAAAAATTCAAAATGTGATATTCAATTAATTTTTTTCTACAAAAGATAAGAAACTCACATATAACGACACTGTTTATAATAACTCAATTACTCACTTTCTAATAACTCATTTTCAGTCCAGAAAAACACACTCTCTCACACAAAAAGATGTGGTTTGCTTAAAAAACCTAAAGAGCCTATTACAAATTTACAACCAAGAAATGAAGACGACTGTAGTTAATCATTGTATAGCTTCCTAGTTATTTTGCTTTGTACAAAGGCTATCACTTTGTCTCGGGATTTTTTTTCCCTGAGTTGTAATAATTTTTAGGTTAGGTGTTCTGTGATTATAGGATTATACGTATGATATGTATGTGGCTTTGGATCCTTTACGGTCCTAGATAGTGGATTCAAATATTTTAAAATTTATGGTTTCTAATGTTTCAAATACATTAAAACGACAGCGATTGTCCCTTGATATTCCAACCACAATAAATTGTGTGTCCACTTTATTTATTTATTTTTTTGCTTTGTCCGTTCTCAACTATAAAGAAAATCTTACATTGACAAAATAAATAGTACCTAATCCAAAGTTCTCTTATAAAAATTATCTAATGTAAAGAAATCAATATAATTAGCAACTAATAATAATTAGTTTCTTTATACTTTATCATAACAAAATTTTATAAGCAAACCTAAGAAAAAAGTACATGTAACTTGAATAAGTAAAAGCAAGATTAGAAAAGCTAACATGTACCTATCTAAATTTATAGATGCAATAATTAGCTACAAAAGAAGAAAGAAATACAACAATCCACCATTTACTTGAGTGAATTAGTAAAAAGTGAATCACTCATGTTGAATATATATGAAATATTAGGAATTTTCGACTAAATGTATGGAAACCCGTCCTACTTCAAATGTATTGGAGAGGATCCGAATTTATTTTATGTATATGCAGTTAATATGTTGATGTCAGAAATTTATCTAAAATATTTAAAATAAACGTTCTGAAGTATTTAAAATAAGAAGCATTTCTACAAAGAAATTTATTTTGAATTTTTTTAAACAAATAAGCTTAATATTTTATCTAAATAATAAGAAGCTTATACATCAAATATTTATTTATCTATATTTTAAGAATTTTTTAGATATTACAGAAAAATTATTACAAAATAAAAAAAATTAAATTAAAATTTGATAACTAGTAATAAGTACTATCTAAACAACATTGTAGTTTCTTTTGGTTGGGACCAAATTTATGCCCAAAAGTCAAAAGTATATATGCACACAAGCTTATATTGTGTTTGGATTGAGAATAAATAAGAGTAAAGTGGAATAGGAATCGATTACTCTTCTATTCTTGTTTGGTAACTTTTTCATAAGAGTAACGAAAAATAAAAATATTCTTTGTTACTCTTATGAGGAGTACTCAGTTATACCTAATATCGAATGTAATTAAAAGTAAGGATCTGTTTGGATAGAGGAATAAGAAATAGAGTAAATAAGAAAAATTGTAAACAAAATGGGAAAAGAGTAATAATTATTCTCATATTTCTTAGATATAAAAATAATAAAAAATAAGTAGTTATTCATGTTTGGTAATTAAAGAGTAAGTAAGAGTAATTTTTGTAGCCATCGGTATGATAATGTCGAATTGGAAAAAGTCTAAAATGTCATTTTGTGATTTTTGGCTAAGTGACACATACACGTACGAGCAAGGTGGAGAGTCTTAACATATTATTGAAAGAAAATATTAAATTACATATCATCCAATTAGTCTAACTAGATAATTTTCTATAGAACAGGGACTCCAGTCAAATAAGTATATGGGCATACTTTTTTTCAGAATGTCTTACTAAGATGATTTCATAGTTGATTATACATAAAAAGTGCTGGTATATATATATATATATATATATATATATAACAAACAAAACAATAAGCTATCTGGTTATGGAGAATGCCCGTGGTGTGCGAGATCTGGTTTGTATTTCTCATGGCTTCTTGACTAACTCCCCAAGCTCTTCTTTGTCAATCGTGTCATTGATCTCACTGTCCTTAAAGAAAAGTTCAAGACTCCTACCCCCAACAACCCTACTTGGGAATCCGATCTTTCTGGCATCGACATCTTCATCTCTATCAGAGATCCTGAGAAAGAACCCCCTCATTACTGCCAACACCATCTTCTCCATCTCGCTGATGACTACCCAATTGAGAAGTTGTCTTGCTATATTTCTGATGATGGTGGCGCGCTGCTTGCCTTCGAAGCAAAGGCCGAGGTAGCCTACTTCGCAAACTTATGGGTACCATTTTGTTGAAAAGATAACGTCAAACTGAGGAACCTTAATAGTTACTTCAACTTGAAGAGGGATCCTTATAAGAATGAAGTTCCGATGCATTTCGTGAAGGATGGCCAAAGGGTGAAGAGAGAGTACGATGAGTTCAAAGCCAAGATTAACGGGTTGCCGGATGCACTATTACAAAAATATCTTTACCGACTGAAAAATATAGACTGAAAAAATAGTCGATAAATCTATCAAATACTGACAAAAAATAATCTACTCAGTAATACTTTTTAAAAATACCTACCGAAAAGTCAATAAGTCGGTAAATTAGAAACTTTATGAACTGAAACACGATCTAGTTGATAAATTTATTAAGCAAATTTATATTTATAAAAATAGCGATGAAACTTAATTAGTCGATAAATTTACTGACTATCATATATTTAATCGGTAATTTTATCAATCATAATTATTTTAATAGCTAATTTACCAACTGAAACACTATCCGATTAGTAAATTTATTAAGCAAATTTATATAATAAAACAATTAGCGCCTGAAATGTGTTTAGTTGGTAAATTTATAGACTACTATGTATTTAGTCAGTAATAGTATCTACAAGAATTATTTCAGCAGCTAATTTATCCACTAAGTTTTACTTGAATCGGTAGTGTAACAAGAGTACAAATACTGGTTGCTGGCTAGTCTCTCCCTCTCCGGCTCCGGCTTCGAATTCTCCTCCACGACGTGGTTCCATCTCACGCGTAATTTCTCCTCATCTGTCTCCGAAATTTCTTCTATTCTATATCCAGTCTGCTTCTCGTCCATCGTCGTTGTCTTTATCTTGGGCACACGATCTCAAGAATCAAAAACTTACTTCTCCTCCTTTATCGCCATACTCGAGAAAATCTTAACATAATCAAGCCGCTCTACGTCAGGGCTTCAAAACACTATGGAGGTAAATTGCGGTTCACCGAACCGCTGGGCTCGACGTGAAAAATTTGCCCTACTGAAATGGTACTGTCTACAACACCTTGTCATATTAAAGAGTTTTAAAACCCGTAAGCTGTGGTAAGCTTACCGTCGAGGTTAAAAGTTGTTTGCCGGCGGTTTGGAAAGAGTAGGTCAGCCTTGTTGACGGTTGCTGCGGCTGTCACCACCAACTCTTCTGCGAAGAAGAGATGACTCATTGCTACAGCAGCAAGACGGAATACAAAGCGCCATTGCTCATTGCAAACGCTCCTTGAAACTCCAAAAGGTAGTTTTCTTTGTTCTGATTCTCACACATAGCATTTAAGTTCTTTGAATAACAGAGCTTTGATCTAGCATAACAAACTTCTCTACTCTATTTCTTTTCTTTTTTTTGCTTGATTAGAATTTTCATACGAGTAAATAATGATTCTAGTTTAAATTGTGTGCTATTAATTTTTTTCGTGTTTTTCTTTCTTTATATTGCCGGGCATATAGCTGTTTTTTTCAGGTGTGACTATTAATCTAATGGTTTTTTTGTTCTTATCAAAAGATATTTTAAAAATTTGTTTAGTGAAGAGCATTGATTAAGCTAAATGATTCTTGGAGATTTCTAGTTAGACCGGTGGTGTTGTTTGAGATTTATTGTTGTTGTTGCTGCTGCTTAGCCTAAAAGAAGAAGGAAGAATTTTCAAATAGAAGAATAACAACAAAAACCAACAAAGAAAAAGAATGGAATCTCTGATTACATATTATTATTCCACATTCCATTCAAGCACTAATCCAGTTGTTTACTAATAATTCTAAATTAAATTATTTGGTCTTTTTTGTTTTCAAGTTAAAGTTCTGGCATTGCCTGAGAACAAATATTCTGGTGCTGCCTGCTTACTTGAAGAGCTAGCCCAAGCTCCCCTGAGAACTGACTACAAGCAGCATCCGCAAGATGAGGTAATACCATTTCCTTCCGCCTATCATGCAAATTGTTATGAGTCATGCAGTTGTTTGCAATAATCAGCTGAGCCAGTAGGGCTCTGCCTAAGCAAGAAGTTGCATTCAGGTTTAGGTTTGGGGATTGGCTCTTGGAAGTAGTAGTGTTGCCCCATAGCTGAACTGACAGAAGAGAGAGAGCACAGCTGGAGTCTAACACTCCTGTAAGGCTTTCAATCGGTGGCTGTTCATAGTTTGGATCTTCTGGATGTGTGCTTCCAGTTGAGCCTTGCATGTATATTCCAACAAGAATCTTCTTTTTCTGCTTTTCTGGTTGTTTTTTGGACATCAAGGTTTATGATAAAGCGGCTATCAATGCAATGGAAGAGATGCTGTAACTAATTTTGAGCCTAGTGCTAACGAAGAGGGATTGCTTTCTGTTGGCCGTAAGGAAAGTACAAGAAACATCCTAAATTTGTAATTTCTTTTAATACATATTTCTTTAGTCAACTTATTTAGGTAATTTATCAAATACTTTTTTATTAAATTGGAGTGTGATTATTTTCTGTAGTGTTTTGAGCATTAGTTACTTTGAACCTTCACATTATGCAAGTGGGAGAAACCTGTGGAAGGTATTTTGTGTTTTGCCAAGTCGTCAAGAAATTCAGTACAAAAATGATGATAGTTTTAATAGATCATCATTGTAAAATTTGGTGATTATTGATGTTGATAGATATATATAATATTATATATAATTCGATGAGGATATATTGAATATTGTTTATTATTTTAATGAAATCCTTCTTGAATATTGATGTATGTATTAGAATATGTCAGGTAATTAACATATAAAGTTTGATGTATGTATGTATTGAATGTTTCTTCAATATTGATATATGTATGTACATAGAATAGGATCTTACATTACCGACTAAATGGTGTAGACAGTAATTACCGACTATTTTTTTCAATCGGTACTTATCGACTGCAAATTTAGTCGGCAATATAGACTATTTTAATTAGTCGATACTTACCAACTATGAATTCAGTTAGTAATTAGCGACAACATTCTTTCGTCGATATTTTGGTCGATAATTTTTTTTGTCGACTGATTTTTGTTAGTTGCCCGACTATTTTATTCAGTCCGTGGAGAGTTTATTTTTAGTAGTGAGGCGATATGCTGACGCTTGATCCTTATCATGCTCGCGAAGAGATCGAGGCGATGAAGCTGCATAGGATGAAGTCCGGCGAGGCGGCGTGGCTCAAGTGGCAGAGGCGAGACTT
Source organism: Acanthochlamys bracteata (assembly GCA_019914995.1). Classification (NCBI taxonomy): domain Eukaryota; kingdom Viridiplantae; phylum Streptophyta; class Magnoliopsida; order Pandanales; family Velloziaceae; genus Acanthochlamys; species Acanthochlamys bracteata. Next base: position 3,025,524 of record CM034145.1, read on the forward strand.
GCGGCGAGCGGATCGAAGACGAGAGGACGAATATAAACGAACATTGTGGTAGATTTGTTAAAATATAATCGGCAGTTTGTTTATATAAACGAAAATAAACAAACATTGTGGACGAATATGTTGTATTTACGGATAAGTTTTCTTATTCTTCGTTTCTTGGACAATTTCTTCTTTTCTTCTTCATCTCTAGTAACAGCATGGATCACCGCCCTCCGAAGGCAGTGGAGATCTTATTCGACGATGATACTATGTCTCCATTAGCATCAAAGAATCCTCTCCTGCTCAAAGATTCATCGCCGCCGTCGATTTTGGTAATCACCGTTAATTTAAAGAATGATTACCGCTGTAAAGGGCGTGTTTACCTGCACGGTAAACTGACTTTAGAAAAAGTTATTTTGTAAAGTGAGTTGAACGGTGAAAGTGGTGTACTTTCTATGTTTATTTTGACAAAAACTGAATATTGAAATTGAGTTTTTGTGCTTACTTTGGTGCTGAAGTGAAGATCGGGTCAATCGCCAAAGCAAACGCAGCTCTCTGCCTCTCTCCCATTCTTATATCTTCGCTTGTCTTCTTCCCACGCCCGCTTCTCTGCGCCGCGTCTTAGTCGAAATTCAAAGGTGATTCCGTCATTACTTGATTTAATCCACCGTTGGGAGCGAATTCAACTAAATCTAGATTACAAGTGTGAAATTATTTTTATTTTTTCTAATTCCTAATTTCGTTCTCATTTTCTCTCAAATTCGCTACAAATGTTTTGCAATTCTATTTGAATCTTATAGATCTAGTGTTGCTAACACAACATGTATCGTATCCATGCTCCTTCTTCTCTAATTAATAAATTATCTTTTCTCAATCTTTTTCCACTTTGTTAGATATCCCTGGAAGATTAACTCAAGAGGGGAGGGGTGAATTGAGTTAGTCTATAAAAATTTTTATCAAATTTGTTATCCTACTGGCAGAGAGCTAGCAGCCGACTGTGTCAATGCTGTCACCTGCAGACAGAAGAGTTAGCGTGTTTACTGACAGAAGTAGCAAAGAGTAGTGCTCAGGATATTTAACGTGGTTCGGCAAAACCCCTTTGCCTACATCCACGGTCGCTCTATCACCAGAGCCAAAGCTTCACTAGACCTTTAATATGCTACAAATACACCTAGAGCGAAGTGCTTCGCCAAGCACACATACTCTACCGGGTTTCTTCGCCAAGACAACCCCTACCAGCCTTCTGGACACTCCTGTCCCCCTGGCTGATTTGCTAGCACTATTACAAGGTCTAAGAGCTTACACCAAACTCAACCCGAGCTTTTTTTACCGGTGCATCCAGCACCACCTTTACACTGTAAGTGACAAGTTACAAGAAAATAACCAAGTATTGAGTGCAGGATCTATCTCATGAATGTTGGGTGTTTTAATCTGAGATTCAGATGAGATGATCGGAGAGATTGCTGAAAGATTTCTTCAGTATGATTTGCAGCAAGATTTGTTTGTGTGGAATAGTCAAGTTCGTGACCGGCAGTGGAAGTTTTTGTGTAGAGTGGTAGAGTTTTTGTATTTCTCTATTTTTGCTTGAGTTCTCTCTACTTCTGTTTTCTTTATGTTTTCTTCCTGTTTTTCTTTATTTCTCCACCACGTTTCCTCGTTGCTGTGACTCCCTTTTTATAGAACATCTTTCTGTGCAGGAGCCGTTGAGGAACGTTGCTGTTGGCGCTCGGTTCTTCACGTCAGTGAAGGAATGGTGTTGTCCAGTGGTTCTTCAGCTGTATTTGTGCAAAATCTTTGTTGCATTGAATGCGTTGAAGAGATTTGAATTTGCTGCAAACGGTTGAGTGCTTAATTCAGCTAAGCTTCTGTTTGAATTTCAGTGAGCTAATGAGTTGATATGGTATGTCCATAATAAATGCAGTGCAGGTTGACCGCTTGACTGATCAAAGACTTTGACTGCTTTCTTTCCTTGATTATTGAGCTTCCCTTTTGTGTGAAAGTGAAGATGATTATAGCTCTTGTAAATCTTCTGTTTGAGGTCCTTCAGTTCGTTGTGAGTGCAGATGATTCTTAAAGGCAAGGGAAACTTCGTTGCCGTTGAACATATGGGTTTGTCCCGAAACAGAGAAGTCTGCATATGCTTCAGTAGCCAAACAACTGACTGTAATGTGGCTGTTGCATCCTCTGTCCCGTATGTTGTTCTCTGTCCTGCTTCAGTAGCAGCATAGTAGTTGGCTGTTATTTAGCTGTGGCATCCTCTGTCCCGTATGCTGTTCTCTGTCCCGCTTCAAGCAGTCGAGCAGCTGACTGTGATGTGGCTGTGGCATCCTCTGTCCCATGTGCTGTTCTCTGTCCAGTATGTAGTAGCATAACAGTTGGCTGTATGATGGCTGTTTTTGTCTGCTGTAAATTGAATGATCTTTGTTTGTCTAATCCTGCAGACTTGTTTTCAGATTATTAGTCTTATAGAAATCATAGTTCTTAATTCTTTGTTATCATCAAAATTATCCTTGTATTTCCAACACACTTGATTGGGCTCGTGATCGTCGCTGATCGCTCGCATGACGAGGAAAACAAATCTCCTCCGTTAGAGCCAATTTTTCTAATGGCGAACCAAAGGTGAATTCTTCAAATTTGATTTATTATTTGTTGAACTTAGCTTCTGATGAGTGTTCTAACGCTAGAATTTCGTTCGTTAGTTAGTAGTACATCGATAATCATTCTCTTAATTGATAGGTTGCTTTGTTATGCTGTTTTGTAATAGAGTAGAGCTTATTTGTTGCCTCTTTTGTTTGTTAAACAAAAAATTGGTAACTTTTTATTAGTTGGCTAGTTGTTTGCAATAGGAATTTGTTAGACATTAATTATTTGCTTTATGGATAGATTGAAAAAGCTTTTCTGTTTTGTTGATTTTTCGGTGTTTTAGGTTTGTTTGGAAACAAAGACGAAATGTCATTCTTCTATGCTCGAGGCTTTTGCAAATTAGACAGGACAATGAATTAAACCTTTTAAAGGTAGGATATGTCATCGTACTTCTTCAAATTTTCTAGTCTGACTTGATGTTTAAGATTTCTTGATAGCTTCAAGTTTTATATTACTCAGATATCTTTTCTAGTAGTTTTGGGAACGCGCATTTAAATACCACATGGGCAGTTTAGCAATGCTTTCTTAAGGTTTGTCCCAATGAATATTACTTAGTTATTAGTTCCGGTTTAGTTTCAGTTGATTTATTCAATGCATCTCAGAGCACGCGCATCACCTAAGAGATTTTTGGCGGCCAACTCAGGTGAGACTTTGGTCAAAGATATGCTACTGATGTTTCATTAGTGCAAAAAGTTTGTTTCATTTGTTACCTGTATCAGTCAAAACTGCTCCTTCTAAAGTCTCTTGTGTATGCCTTTTAGGTACAACAGAAGATGGCTATAGAAACTAAATTGCATGCAGATACTTTGCTGAAATGTCTAAAATTGTTTGTTTATAGATATTAGATACGCTCGTGCATCAGTAGAATGGTTACTGAACACCACTGACTCTATATATTTTTCAATACGTTAATTGCTTTTACTTGAAATCTGGAATGTTTTTGTTGTGATATACATAATATAGAAATATTTTGCAATTTTTGAACTCTAGTGGCTCATTGCTTTACCTTCTAGCATTCGTTTATTAGACGTAATTTAAATTGCCATTAGCTCGGTTGTGCGTACATTGCCTGAGTAATACTGATCACTGCAACATGTTTTTCTCCATGGTGGTTGTATCAACTAGCCATTTTTCTGAATTTTATATTGTCCAAATTATGCATTTGTGTCTATGTTATTTTCATTGTTTTATATGGCTATATAGTTTTATCCCCTTACTTATAACTTCCGTTCTTATAAATTTGTTAATATAGGTAACTAGAAAAGTATTCTAATTTTAAGGTTGCTTTTGTTAATAGATTTACCCTCACATCAGGAAATTGGTATGTTTTTTTTGTCACCTACTTTGACTGAGGTGTTTGTAATTAACCAAATGCATATATCTGTTTTTATTCAGTAGAAAAATATGTTTATGGTACTTTTTATATCATATCATTTCAGGGAACTATTGCACAGTCGTTGAAGAAGGAAGGAGATAAAGTCTCTCATGCTGAAGTGCTCTGTGAAGTTGAAACTCTAGAATGCTTAATACTGGTCCTTTGACCGCATTTTCACTTTGTTTTAATTTCATCATTCTCATTTGTCAATTAGGATAAAGCAACTATAGAGATGGAATGCATGGAAGAAGGCTACATTGCAAAAATACAATGGGGGGATGGGTCACAAAACATAAAAGTTGGAGAGGTATCTTCTAAAGCTATTGTTGGGTAAATTCTAATAAAGCTTCTAAAGCTGTTATGGGTCACAAAACAAAAAAAATACTATGTACAAGGTTAGTGCCTTCATTTCTTTGCTTTCTACATCAAAATAACGTAGGTATTTTCATAGAAGCTTCTTGAAGAAATTCAGTATATGTAACACATCCAATTCAAAATAACTAGTTGAAGCTAATTTAGAAATGACCAAAAATCTTTTTTAAAATAACTGTTTATGGTAGAAGCATAAAATTCCTCTTTGATGGAAGTATTTACCCTTATGTATCATATTTAGCCTTGTGCTTATAATTGCCGACTGCTTTCATTCTCTAGGTCATTGAAATCTTGATAGGATGCTATGTTTTGGTGCAAGTGAATCTTATGTTGTTTTTTTCGTCTAAACTGAAACAGTCTTCCTGCTGATGTAGGAACTTAATGTTGGTGAAGATAAGATGCAATCATCAGATGAATCGGTAGAGATGAGTCAAGGCCAGTGTGAAGGCTGCCTTTCGCTGTGCAAGTGGGCAACAGTAAGCCTAGTTCAGTTCAGTTGAAGGCCGTCATTTGGTTTAAAGTGAATGCTTTTGCAATTATATGTCAAACTTGACCATTGGTAACTGTAAACATAATTTTATTGTGAGTATACTTTTTATCAAAGCTGCTGAATTCTTTTGCCTCCGGAAATGGATCAAGGACTTGACCTCATATTCAGTGTCGTTGTGATGTTCATAATTAGGTTTTCCATTAATATGGTGTAGCTCTTTCACTGAACCATCAACTATTCATTATAAGCAACGAAAGAAAAATAATAATAATAACTGATAAGGTCATCATTAGAGATGTAGTAACCAACATTTATACATTACGTTTATTAACTTAACCACTAGCATATATTATAAATTGAAGTTACAAAACTACCATAATAAGTTACAATCAATATTACAAAACACATAATGACTAGAGTGAGCATAACTAATAATTGTTACAAAATAAAATAGTGACACTTTAACATTATATATACAATGCAAAAAGTCGTACACAACAATTTTCTAACTATACCTAGCGATAAAACAACACATCCATTTCCTTCGCAAGGAATGCACGAGTCTTCTTCTCATCCATCATTAGCTCGTCATATGCTAACCTAATTAGTTCCTCCGAAAAATCATCAAACAACGCTTTGAGGGTAGCCAATACATCTTTACCATAATCTTCTTTGAATCCTCTTATTGTTGAAGCAATGTCTCGCACAGAGACGACTAGTTCCTTTTGAAATTTGTTGTCATCATTGCCATGTCTATGCTTGGTCCTTTTTCGTGCAAGTGAAGAAAAGTAAAATAGTGGAACAGGAGGTTGCCTACTCTGTGAATGACGTGTTGGTGAATAAGTAGGACCTCGTAACTCCTGCATGATTGGTGGAAAGTCTGTATCATCTTCAGTTTCATCCCTTACAGTAGTATTTTGCCCACTTTCTGGTGTTGACTCTCCATGATTATCAGGGGCAATTCTAAAAAATTGACCAGTGGCTTCATCGTCTCCACAAATAATTCGTAGCTCATTCAATAAATAAATTGGTGCATTAATGAATGGTTTGAGCTTGGGGTAAATCATCGACATATAATATTAATGATTACGAATAAACAAAGTATTTGGAAGTATTCACCAAAAGTATGGATATTGTATGTAAACAAACGCTCAACTAATGTTCATTGAAGACAAAACTCGATTAATCAACTAATGTTCGTTGTAAACAAACGCTCAACTATCAGTCTTCTTGTCCAATACAATCATCTTAAGCTCGTCGTTCTAACCAGCCCCACTAATGCTTAGCAAAAAGTTAATGAGAAGCCACCTTCGACGTAAAGTACGATAATGGTGTTCTACATATTTACATGTGAATTCCGTGTGACACATGTCATTGATATGGTTGGCAGCAGCAATGAAAGTAGGATTTCTAAAACCCTTATCCACTTTCTTATCTTGTCTACATTGCTTAGCAAGAAATTCGATGAGCTTCTCATCCTAGAACTTTGTCCACCTTTTATTAGGCATTCCCTTTCGCGTAGGAAGGGACAAATGTGAAGCTTGACCCGAGTTAGAGTTTTTCGACATCTGTAACCTCAATAATGTCAAAGCACATCATCCTAATTATACAATAAACAATAAAGGTAAAACATAAGCTAATTACAAACATATTAGAGCAAATAAAAAGCCATTTGACACAAAAGAATATAGTCTGCATACCAATATTTATTGTGAATGATCCAATAACTCTAGAAAAATAGAATTGAAATTCGTACAATTGAATTTCATTAACATTATAAAAGTTATGTCAAACATAGACTAACATATTTACTATAGACATTCTCTACTACAAAACAAGCTAAACAACTGAAGCAATACTACAGATCCTTGCTATAGTCATTCTATATATCATTTGCAATCTTTTCTCTTAATTCTTGCCATTTCTCTATTCTCTAAATGTTGCTCTTGTTGACTTTTAGTGCTGAAATTTTGAAAATCATATTTTTCATATATCCTAGAATCATTAATGATTATGTCATTATGATCTATCCCAATATATAATTATGTACTACACGACAAGCCAACACAACATTGACTTGCACTAGAAAAGAATAATACAGATATTGATGGATCATCCTAAATCGACCCTTTAATAAGGCAAAAGCTCTCTATATTGTGCTTCACAATGAAGAGTGCCGATAATTGAATAGCTCTTATAGATTCTCTGGTTTGCGTCCAATAATTTCTTTCAGATGGTAACGAACTCTGCGATATGGAGCAAGAAAGCTCGGCATGGTTATGTATCCGGCATCAACAAGGTATATTTTTCTACACTCAAAAAATAAAAGAACTTTTATAATGTCACGTGCATATGCATGTCACTTATAAGAAGAATGGTATGTAGTTATTACCTTGTGGGACATTCAGATGACTCGCTAAAGGTCAACTCAAAGCATCTTTAAATATAGTGAAGTTATTAGCTGATCCTTTCCAACCAGCCAAGACATATGTGAACCTCATATCAAAGTCACAACATTCTAGAACGTTTTGACTGATGCTCTTTCGACCTCGAAAGTGTGCTGTCAAATTAGCAGGGACTCTTGCAAGTATATGTGTACCATCAATTAGATCTATACAATACTATAAGATGATTTAATAAACATTAAATGACCTAACTTATCATGAAGATTTTTGCACAACTTATAATAACATATACTATACCTGAAAATACGGATACCAATTAGGATTTGCCCTTATACGTGGATGTTAATTTGATGTTGTCTGGATTATATACTCATTCTTAAGCTTACATATGGCTGTAAGCACTCGTCGAAAGCAGCGATGAACTGTTCGCCCTGACTGTAGAAAGTCAATCCTCATCGCCCTATTAGTTCTAATATGTCCAATAATATGCAAAAAGCATGCAAGCTGCTCTTCTATCAGGACATAGTTCGAGTCTTTTAGTAAATAATTGTTACGCAGTATTTCGGCAAGATTGATAAAGCAAATGTATTTATTCTGAGATAGGAAATGCAATTGTTTGTTTCTCCTCTAAGTATTCGACATAAAAGCGAAGCTCTACTCAAATGTCTAAGTAAGGATGGTTCACGAGGAACATTGGCATGCCCCGTGAATTTGTCAATGACTACGATTATAACAAGCGTAACTGCCTATGCAGCTAAATAAGCAACGAACTTCCTACGTCGATCCATCTATTTCCAACAAACAAATAAAGTAATTGAAAATAAAACACAATAAAATATTCAAACTTTTAATTTGTGTGTCTAAAATTAACTTTAGATCCGTACCTAGTAATGGTATAGATGGGACGCTAAAAGATAGCTTCTCGTTATATAACCTTATCAGAAAGATGCAATTAAAAGCTTGAACCTTCAAAACAGAAAAGGAAGAGATGAGCATTTACCCAGAAACACAAAAAAAAAAAAACATTGAAAGTGGGCATACTTGTAGATTAACACTAACACCCCCAGCATTTGGCTGCTTTTGCTTTCCGATTCTCAAAAAGAACAAAAAAATAAAGTAAAGCAATCAATATCATCACTCGTGCATGAATGAAGAAGAAAGAAATTCTTTCTTCTTTTATGTTTGGCTTTTCAAATTTTTTGTTTATTCTTTTCATCTAGTTCATGCAATCCAGCTAGTAGTAAGTATTAAAGAATAGTAAAGTAGTAGTTGTTGAAGGTCAAGTCCCAATCACATCCAACTCTTACGCAAAATTGCTCTCTTTGCTCACGGAGGAAGAATAAAACAAAAACCAAAACACATACACCAAAGACAAGATTAGTAACTTAATATTCTCCAACCATTCTTCAATGTCATCTTTATCATTAATAATTTTGAGTTAGGATAACATTTCCAAATTACAGAAACACAACAGCCAAGTTTGCAGAAAAAAATACTAACTCAAATCATTAACAAAACAAAAAATCAGATCTGCAAGCTTGTGACATATCTGCAAATCGAACTCCAAAAAAAATCGTCATCTCAAAATCACATATCTACACAATCTCAAACATAAATTTTCAAAATTAACCATAGCAACTAAATGAAGTAACATATTCAAACAACAAAAAACATCTTCGTTCACAATTTACAAACCACAGAAATTTGAAGCAAACATTCACACAACTATAGAAACAAAAAAACAAAACTTCAACATGTTGATCTAGAGGTTTGAAAAGTTAAATTTCTTCAAAAACTTACGGTCGAAGACAAATCAGTCGTGAAACAAAGAAGAGAAAGGTGGCTTAAGGGAGATGAGATCTGATAAAAAATAGATCAATTTGGAGAGAAAGACTCGTTAGATCTGAATCTTAAATTTGAAAAACAATGGAGAGAAAAGGAGGTTCTAGATCTAAAATACAGATCTACAAGATAAAGTGTTTTGGAAAGTGCGCGAGAATCGTGGACTTCAACTTTTAATGAAAATTTTGAGTTGCATGTAAATGTAGTTTTTATGTTTACTATGTCTTGAAACTGTTCCTCTGCAGATGGTTGATTTCAGCAACAACATTATCACCGGTAACATTACTTCGGCTGTTTCTTTGATTTTAGTACTCCAAGTTGTTAATCTCTCGTTGAACTAGCCTTGGAAAATTTTTCGCAATGAACAAGTTGATATTGAGTAGTAACTCACTATCCGGGAAGATTCTAGGCGCGCTTGGTTCTTGTTCTTAAATGGAGTTGCTCGATTTAGGCAACAACAAGCTTTCTAGTGATATCCCAGATGAGCTAGTAGGATTGAAGGGTTAGATATTGCGCTTAGTCTTAGCAGGAACTAGCTTATGGGAGCTTTATTGGTTAAAATTTCAGCTTTCAGTAAGCTATATGTTTTGGACATTTCTTATAATCAGATTGCCTAAAGTCTTAACCCTCTCGGTGGACTCCATATTGTAGTATGATAATTCTAAACTGTTCTATGCACTATGTTGCAGTTTATTATGACTCAGATTTTTCTGTAATGGGAGATCGAGATAAGGATCATCTCTCGATTCTGCAACATGATGTTGAGCTATAAGGGTTTGCTACTAGGAGTGCTTCAATATCTATACCTTTTAATACACAGAGGAAGGGGACACTACTTTCTCTTGATAGGAGCTTGTAAGACTATAATAAGAGTCAATATAGAATTGCATTCTCTCTTAAACCAAAAGGTACTCATCTAGGTATGCTAAAGTGTTGTCACTATTTCTGTTTCATGATTAGCATTGTACTTGAACCTCTTGCTATGCTATGAATCCATTTGCTAATGGTTTAGCGATCTAGTCTGACTTTGGCATAATCAAATTAAAGTATTAGAATAATAAGTTTAAGTCTGCTAAATGAAAATTGGAGCTCTTAGAAAGGAACTTCAATCAGCACCTTTTATATATGATATCAAATTATGGGTTAATTCTATTTTAATTATTAAGATATGACTATTCATAAAGATAGCATGAATAGCTCATATATGCTATTAGATAAAAGCATTCATTCATCTTCTAGCATATATTGTCAGCCATATTTCCATAATGTGCCTCAGATGTGTTTTCTTTGTGACATATGCATCAACGTGTTTGTCTTATCAGCTACAAAATATTCTCAATGGGGATGATGATGGTTGGTCTACGAAAGTGATTTCCTTTATAAATGCACATATTCCTGTCATGAATCCCCAGACAAAGACTGTTCGATAGTTGAATAATTTTTTTTATTATCTCTTGTATGGTTGCAATATTTGTAAACCCATTGTTTTTTCCCTCTCTCCTCCCAGCAGGTATTCATTATTTACTTGTCTTACTACTTGTTATATATATATATATATATATATGGATCGCGTTATGAGCACCTCGTTGCATTAGGGGCACCCGGGCACGCCAAATCATGACCGTCGGATCTCTTGATCCGACGGTCATGATGTATTCACGCGTTTCTCCCTAACTACTGCTACGGAGTCACTGTTTTACGGACTGTGTTGTATAGTTTTTTTTTTCTTCTTTTTCTCTTCTCTATCGTTCTCTCTCTCCCGTTCTCTTTCGCTCCGAGCGGCGAAATCCATCGCACGGCAGCAGCCAGCGACGAGATTCGCACCTGCTCTCCTCAATTTCTCCCTCGCCTTCACCGAATCTACTTCCCGTTGAATCGGGTGATCCTCTTCCCCGCCGATCGGTTTTGTTTCGTTCTTTTCGATCGCAGATATTCTAACTAGTTCATACTGCGATCGATTTCTATTTTTATTTCAATTTTTAATTTTTTCGATTTTTTTGAAATTCGAATCTTTTTTCAAAAGAAAACCAATCTTCCTCCTGTGATCGGTTTTCCTTTGAAAAAACTGTTTTCTCTGGATTCTAGTTCAATTTGTTGGTCCAAGATCAATTTTTCATATTTTTTACTTTTTTGGTTTATCTTTTCGGTAAACCAGTGGGTTTGCCCAAGTGATAATTTGTGGCTGTGTTTGAGAAAGCTTGGTTCTTGTTGAACACAAATGAATCGCTAGCATAAAGATTACGTTTCGATTTATTTTTTTGAAATTTTCTGGATTTTTTTTTTTTGTTTGTGTTGATAAACCGAACAAAAAATTTTGAGCAAGCTTGTGATTTTGTTTTGCAGGCTGTCACTGCTGCAGAAATCCGGCTGGATTAAGATGGTGAGGTGAGTTGCAGCTCAATTTTATTAGATCCGGCAGGTTGTCAGTGCTGCTGGACTCGACTGGAGGAAGATCGTGAATTGCAGCTCCATTTTGCAGGTATGTTCTTATCACATTTAACTATGCAAATGCATTCAAAGGTTTACATATTTTTGGTTGAGGATTTTGTTTTGCAGGTGCTGTTAGATTGAGGTGTTCTGAAGAGACCAGGGGATTAGGTGATTTTTTTTATTCTCATGTTCTAGTATTTGCAAGATGCTGCCAGGGATACATTGCAAATGATATTGTGTTGAAGCTCTGATTGGGCTTGATGTGTTAGTTTCCAACAGCTCTAAGGCTGATCAACCTAGTTTTGAAGCTCTGGGGGGCTTTTGTGTTGTGTCGAGTTGTGTTGAAGCTATGCATGACTGGTAAAAATTGTGTGTTTGTAAATTGTTGTTATTTTGTGTTGTTGTGAAAATCATTAGCTGTGCAGAATGGTTTTTCTCTGATGTAACGTTCACTGGAATGTAAACTTTCATTTTGTATGTACATTGTAAGAAGATTGAGTATACAATGCGAGAATGTTCAGTTGAAATAGCAAATGCTGTAATCATTTTAGAATCAATGGGAATGGGAATGTGAATGTTCAGGTTTTGATAGCTGTGAATGTGAATGTTGTTTATATTGAATCTAGTGTGAATGTCTGGAGAAGATGTAGAGGACTGGTTGTCTATGAATGTATGACTGGTTATCTAATATACAATGCAGAAATGTTGAATGGCATGACAAAGGTGTATGACTTGCACGAGTGTACAGCTGGTAAGAGTGTATGACTGGTTATCCATGAATGTGACTGGTTATCTATGAATATAATTGGTTATTCATGACTATCTAATATATTATTTTCTTACCATAATTTTTTTCTACTATTACATTTTCACTATTTAAAAGAGATAGACTATTATTTTGCACAACTATTTTTTCACCATTTTTTATTGTAATTTTTTTCCCATTTTTTGTACTATTCAAAATAGCTTATTATTTTTCATAGTTTTCTTTTACTATTATTTTTTTTCATTTATTTTTTTCACTAACCATAATAGTTCACTATTTCTTCCACAGTTTTTTTACTAATATATTTTTTTTGTAATTTTTTTTTCGCTGTTACATTTTACTATTTAAACGAGTTCACTATATTTTCACAGCTACTTTCTTATAGTGTTTTCGCTGTAACTTTTTTCACTGTTAATTTTTTTTTTTTTTTTTTCACTATTATTGTTTTAGTTATTTCTTCAACTGTTATTTTTGCACAATTATATTTTTCACTGCACAAAAGAGTTTATAGTATTTTTTTCATTGCTTATCCAAAAAGTGACAGAATAATAATAATACCCAGTTCATAATACATACAAATATAACTACTATTCTAAATTAATAGCTAACTCTTCATCATCATTGTCTTCGTCTTCACTTGTATGCAGATATTCTCTCTCATATCTATTTTTGTCTTCACCATCAGTTGTATCACCCACTATCAAAATAAAAAGTCACACAAATGTCAATTTCAATTGAATTGCAATAACAAAGTCAACAATGCATCAAACTTAAAAAATGATTACACTTACTTGCTTTCTTCTTTCTATCTGAATTTTTAGGACAATTTCGTCTGTCATGTTTAACACCGGACTTATTACAGTAAGCACATCTTCTACCTGTCTTAGCTTTGGCTCTTATAATAGCTTTCTCTAAACCTCCTCTTATTCTAGTACTACCCTTACAAACCCGTATTTCTCTTTTTCGTCTCTTTCTTTATGAAATGTTGGGATTCAAAAGCAAAACTTCAGAAACATCAATTGGAGCTTGTAAGTTGTTATTGGTAGTACATAAGTCATCAACTGAAATCCTCTTTACTTCCAGAAGCCGTCGTGATAATTCATGTAATGTTTGTAACATCATCTGGTATCCTTCATCAGTTTCGGCGGCTTCATAAATCAATTTATTAGAAAGCATTTGCAGTTGGGTAGTTCTCAATAATTCAGAATTTTCATGACCACTTATTGGTGCACCATCATACATAGCTCTATATTTGTTAGCGCCCTTCATCCATCTCTTAAGAATAAACTGATATGGTATTTCTATGTCACGGCTTTGAAAAACCTTTATAAGATGTCCACAAGGAATTCTCATAAACTCAAAAAATTTACAGACACAGTTACCTTCCTTTGAAGTTGGATTGAACCTCACCTTCCATTCTCGGCGATCGCCTTCCAAACGAGACTTATAAATATATGTTGTAAAACCATCACCACCCTTTTCATCATCATAAAGGACATATTCAGTTTGAGCTTTCTCAAATTTTTTTTTGAATCTGTTGTAAACATTTCTCGTATAAACTTTTGCTGCACTTTTCAAAAGAAATGCCCCACCATCGACAATGCGACACAAGTGTTCACTAGCATAATCTTCTTTTTTTTCTTTTTCAAAAAGTTTAGTCAAACACTTGTCGTTCTTCAATACAAACTCTCGAAGGGTAGTTGTTGGTTGAAAAAAATTCTTATAAATAGCATTCATACCTTCTGCACGTCCAGTAGTATTCATTCCCGCATAAAAAGTATCCCAATGATAAGCTGGTGCCCATTTCTCTCGAATCTCAAATATTCCCCGAAGCCATTCATTGTCTTTTAAATTGTATGTAGATATCAATTCCTCCCACATTGTTTCAAATGTGCTTGGAATATAATTTTCTCGAATACATGTCTTGATCTCTTTTATGAATTTTGAACTCTTAAAATAAAGATGTGGAAGCTTCTCAGTAAATTTCTTCATGATATGCCATAAACAAAATCTGTGGCGTGTACTTGGGAATACCTTTGCAATAGCTGTTGTCATAGCTCTGTCTTGATCTGTCATGATTGTAGATGGTGCATGTCCGCCCATAGCCGCAAGCCAAGTCTCAAAAAGCCACTGAAAAAATTCCTCTGTCTCATCCAGAAGTAGAGCACAACCAAACTAGATTGACTGCATATGATGGTTAACTCCAGCGAATGGCGCGAATGGCATTTCATATACATTCTTACGATATGTGGTGTCAAAGAACATCACATCCCCAAAAGTCTGAAACTGCATACGCGATCGACCATCTATCCAGAAAAAATTAATTGCTCTAGACTCGCTGTCCATCTGTATTGCATAAAAAAAATTCGAGTCTTCTATACTCTTCTTCTTAAAAAAATTAAGCACTGCGGTCGCATCGCCACTGATAGGCTTCTTGTACTCTTTCGAGGGGCACAAATGGTTCCAACAATCTCTTTCATCAAAACTATTCTGTGGCCCGTCAAATATATCTGCAACCTTATGTATAGGTACGCCTTCGTCACGAAAAGAATTAATCAAAGCTTTAGTTGCAACAGGCATATTTTTACAAACAGACATGCACATTCTTTTTGCCGGACTAACTAGGTTATGATTGTACTCACCTTCATAACCCACAATTTTTCACAATCCATTACTTTATTTTGTCAGTTCATTGTTGCACGACACCCGCATTTCGCCGTACTTGTGCTTCTCTTTTTCAATACATTTTCGGACTCATCTTTCTGTTTTTTATGGTCTCTATGGTATCCAAAACGGTCACAGGTCATTTGACAAGTTGTGATTTCATCTGACCGTGGAATCCTCTTTTGTGTTCTTGCCGTAACAACGCTAAATCCTTGTGCTTTTTCCATAATTTATATAGAATTGTTTAGCAACTTCAAGGCTTTCAAAAGTCATCCCTAAACACGGTGATTTGTCATTCTCATCTATCACATTTGGACTTAGATGAGAAAAAGACCCGACCTCAAAACCTGACAATACCAAAAAAAATAAAGCAAAAAATTTTAGAACACATTTGGGAATAGAAGACAAATGTAGAGAGTTTAATGCCTTATCAAAAAAAAACCTGTACTGTCTTGAGCCATAAAATGAGTTTTTTAGGTGTCTTGCATGTAAGAGTGGTTGAGAACGGAGGAGAAATAAAACAGAGAGCTTGAACAGAGAAGAAGTAAAGAAAACGCTCCCGCCAGAACAGAGAGCTGGCTGCTTGTCCCGCCCAAAACATAATGTCATTCTAAATGATGTTACAAGATTGCCCTCAAGTTGACTTTGTTACTCTTTGTCTTTGTTGTATTATTTTCTATTAATACTTGTTCTTTTTTCTTTTTATAAGTTGCAGCATACTAATCAGAGTTTTAATACTACATTGAATTGAATATTTTTACATTACAGATTCAATATTCTGATAAATATATATTTCAATGAAATTTTTATCAAAAACAAAGAACAAAACTTAAACTTCAAAACCTGAACATTCACATTCCCATTGATTCTAAAATGATTACAACATTTGCTATTTCAACTGAACATTCTCGCATTGTATACTCAATCTTCTTACAATGTACATACAAAATGAAAGTTTACATTCCAGTGAACGTTACATCAGAGAAAAACCATTCTGCACAGCTAATGGTTTTCACAACAACACAAAATAACAACAATTTACAAACACACAATTTTTACCAGTCATGCATAGCTTCAACACAACTCGACACAACACAAAAGCCCCCCAGAGCTTCAAAACTAGGTTGATCAGCCTTGGAGCTGTTGGAAACTAACACATCAAGCCCAATCAGAGCTTCAACACAATATCATTTGCAATGTATCCCTGGCAGCATCTTGCAAATACCAGAACATGAGAATAAAAGAAATCACCTAATCCCCTGGTCTCTTTAGAACACCTCAATCTAACAGCACCTGCAAAACAAAATCCTCAACCAAAAATATGTAAACCTTTGAATGCATTTGCATAGTTAAATGTGATAAAAACATACCTGCAAAATGGAGCTGTAATTCATGATCTTCCTCCCAATGAGTCCAAAGAAGACTGACAACCCGCTGATCTAATAAAATTGAGCTGCAACTCACCTCACCATCTTAATCCAGCCGAATTTCTGCAGCAGTGACAGCCTGCAAAACAAAATCACAAGCTTGCTCAAAATTTTTTGTTCGGTTTATCAACACAAACAAAAAAAAAAAAATCCAGAAAATTTCAAAAAAATAAATCGAAACGTAATCTTTATGCTAGCGATTCGTTTGTGTTCAACAAGAACCAAGTTCTCTCAAACACAGCCACAAATTATCACTTGGGCAAACCCACCGGTTTACCGAAAAGATAAACCAAAAAAGTAAAAAATATGAAAAATTGATCTTGGACCAACAGATTGAACTAGAATTCAGAGAAAACAGTTTTTTCAAAGGAAAACCGATCACAGGAGGAAGATTGGTTTTCTTTTGAAAAAAGATTCGAATTTCAAAAAAATCGAAAAAAATTAAAAATCGAAATAAAAATAGAAATCGATCGCAGTATGAACTAGTTAGAATATCTGCGATCGAAAAGAACGAAACAAAACCGATCGGCGGGGAAGAGGATCACCCGATTCAACGGAAGTAGATTCGGAAGGCGAGGGAGAAATTGAGGAGAGCGGTGCGAATCTCGTCATTGTCACGCTGCCGATGCGATGGATTTCGCCGCTTCGAGCGAAAAGAGAACGGGAGAGATAGAACGATAGAGAAGAGAAAAAAAGAAAAAAAAAAAAACTATACAACACAAATCAGAAAAAAAGGTGACTCCGTGAGCGAGTAGTTAGGAGAAACGCGGCGTGAATACATCATGACCGCTAGATCAAGAGATCCGACGGTCATGATTTGGCGTGCCCGGGTGCCCCTAATGCAACGAGGTGCCCATAACGCGATCCTATATATATATATATATATAGATTCTGAGTTTTTTTTTTGTTTACATAATTCGCATGCTAATGAATGTGAAGAAGTAATTCTAGGGTTTAAAACGTAGTTGAAAATCAAGTTAACTATTATTGGAAAGATACTCAAGCTTTTTTTCATGTTAGCACTGAAATATGTTATTTGTTTCATACATATTGCAAACTTATTTGCTTTCTCTTATTCTTCACTACTTTCTGTCATCTTTTTACCCATGTTTTGGAAAACGGGATAATTTTTAAAATTTTATTAATGTAGGACAAATGGAGCAGCTAAACAACGGCCCAAATTTTTTGGATGCTTGCTTTGCCAATATAAAGGAGCAGAGGAAGGTGATCTCGTAGTAAACAATAGCACATTAACTACTATTTTTCAAAATGGCCAAAGGCATGGCAATCAAAGACAACAGTAGTAGGGAAGAGGTATGGATGATGCGTCTAGGGGTGGTGGTCGTCTGTTCTCCAACTTCACCAGATGAACATAGTTGTAGCATTTAGGATTTGTAGTGAGGGTGCTTCCTGAAAGATGAATCTTGGCACTAGCACACTTTATGTGCGTCAGTTGATTGGTTCAGCAGATATCACTACTCAACCTACGATCATATCTATTCTTTTTCACCATATGACTCTTATTTTTCATTATTCAGTTGTGATGTGCTCTATAAAGAGATTTTTTGTGACAGTATCAAGATGATGCCTTTAGCTGCACATTCTTTGTTTTGTAGAAAGTTGTAAATTTATATTGTGCTAGTAGCCTACTTTGGTCGAAAAAAATGTTCATTATAAGGATATTATTTGTTGTGCTAGGTAGCTTTTGAAGTGTGGTTTATTGAAAGACCTTATTTAATGAACTTCGATTGACTGCAATTTATGTGCAAGTATGCAACTTGTTAAGCAGTGGTATTGGAATATATGATCCTGGAACATGTAACTTGTTAATTAGTGGCATGAATTTTCAGTAGATCCGCCAGCTTTTTGATACAAAGACAACTCCACTCGTTCTTCTCTATTGGAACATGTATGCAACTTGTCAAGCAGCGGCATTGGAACATGTGATCATGAAAGATGCATCTCATTTTTATGGACTTCTTGACGGTATCAATCACACTAGTATAAAGATTTCTTTGTGAACCTAGAGATATGCATACAGTTTATTCATAATATTAGACTGCTTCCAATATGTACATAGAGATATGTAGTATCAATCAAGCATATGAACCTTTTGTAAAAAAATTATATGAAACCAAACAATCCAATATTCAACTGCACTATAGCAGATATCTATAGATATATAGTACACAATTATATAAAGCATAACTCTAAAAAACTATAGATAGAGTACACATTATATTGAAAGAAAACTCTTGTTCATTAACATATAGATGAAGTACATAATTATAGAGTACAGATTTAGAGTACAACTCCACTTAACTATAGATAGAGTACACATTATATTTAAAGCAAACTCTTGTTCATTCACATAAAATAGCTATTTGCAAAAGAAAGCATATCAATCAAATATCCATCGCAATAATGTAGCAAACTACATTCTCATAAATTACTTAACTGCATACTAGTTGGAAACAATCCATAACATTACAACTACACAACTAACTGGAACAATTTTAGTAACTATAAAATAATGTTAAATACATCAGTAGACTTTAGATATATTAATATATACATCATAATCAGACTATAGTTTACTATAATTTAGGCTAACATAGGCGCTAATATTTGCCTAATCTCCAAAAAATAAAATGCATAGAGCGGGCTACCCAGTCTACAGAAAAAAAAAAGACTCGTATTGGCTGCCTAATTTGCAAAAGAAGTAGAAAGAATTAGGTAGAATAGAAAAAATCAAAACAAAGGTATTAGATATTGGATATTATGCAGAACAAAAAGCATAAAGAAAGAAGACAAAAAACATAAAGCATTAGCATTAGCATTAACAGAGCAATCCAAAAAACAAAAAAAAAACGCATTAGGCAGAACAGAAAGCATAATACAGAAAAAAAAATAGAAAGCATAGCAGAGAGTATTAGACAGAGAGCATGACAGAGAAAAAAAAACATGAAGCATATCAATCAAACAGAAGTCAAAGAGCATAACAGAAAAAAAAAACAGGAAGCATAGCAGAGAGCGTTTGGCAAAGAGCATAATAGAGAAAAGAAATAGAAAGCGTAGCAGAGAGCATAACAGAGGAAAAAAAATATGAAGCATAACAATCAAGTATTAGACAAAGAGCATAATAGAGAAAAAAAACAGAAAGCATAACAAAGAAAAAATAACAGAAAGAAGACATATAATTACTACTAGTGGTCAGTTAAGTTCCAATACAAACATAGAAAAAAGTAACAGAAAGAAGAAAATAAAGCAACTTAAATTTTAGAACAAGTGCAAACACATACCTTGAGTAGAACCTCTCATCATCTTTGTTGTTGTGGATATACAAGTAACACTTTTAACTTTTTAGGATTGTCCGTAAGATAAATAGTTGCATCTTCATGGACATCATCACCTAGTCCAAGTTCATCTAAAAAACTAATAATATTATATTTTGGAATATCATGATTGTTATCCTTACCTCTGTTGGCTATTTCGTATGCAGAATTCATTATAGCTGTAGACATATTGTCCATGGCCTGTTTAATAAGTACAAGACCATCACTTTCTTTTGCCTTCTCCTTTCTCTTGGAATGATGCTCTAAATTTTGTGATTGTCCATCAATAGGGGGACTTGGAGTTGTTAGAGTTTTTGGAGTTGCTGGATTTGAAGTTCCATCATAAAATTGATCAAATTCATCATCCATATGAAAATCTTCCAATCCAACACGATTTTCTGAAATCAATTCATCTAGTTTTTCAACTTTGTTATGATTTGTATCTTTCTTCCGAGTCTCCTTCATGTCAACTATAGTCCAAGCTCTACCACCTGTGCCTCTATCACTTGCATAGAGTACACATAGCTTGTCGTAAGGGAGAGCAAATACTTTGTCTCCATGCAGCAATCTCTGGATTTTGCTAAATTAACATATCATAAATTAAATAGGGTTAGGTGCTATTTATGAGAAAATCTTAATATCTAAGTAAAGCTTTAAAATAAAATTAGCAAAGAACACATATACCTTGAAAATTGTTCCAGACTTCATCATTGGCATCAAATTTACATGTTTTATGATTCCAAGCAAATAAGTCCCAAACAGGAGCAAATTTTTTCTTAATATATTTAACACGATTGATAACCCAAAGTTTATTTAGTGGTTTATTAGGAAATATTTCTTTCATCTCTTTAACTACATTCTCATAAGCATGTGTTGTGAAAGTTTCATCAACTCAATTTTCTAAAGTGTGTTGATGTAATAAAACATCAATAACGGCATCCTCATTGAATAATTCCATTGAAGTTGCTCAATCCTTATACTTGTACTTGCATTTGGTAACTTTCTCTTAAGCACCATATTGAAGTCTTACAATTCTAAAAAAAAAAATATTCATAAGCTAAGTAAATAACTAGGCAAGTCAAGCAACTTCTTAAGTAAAGCAATTTGTATTTAGATTAAAGTATGCAAGTAAAGAAACTAGGCAAGGTAAAGCAAACTTGTAATAGAAAAGTATGCATAGGTTAAATAAAGCAAATTGTCAATTTAAATCAACAATAATTCAATTACATAAAATTGTCAATTAAAATAAAAAACTAGTACAAAGTTATGCATTGTAGTTCCTCCACATAGCTTATACAATTGCATTCCTAATTGACTCTCCTATTTATGTATCCTCATCATTAGCATCATCGTTACCATCGATATCTATGTCAATAGGTTGATTTGCAAGTTCATCATCTACTTTTCTGACAAGGTCCTCATCTAGGTCTTGACTCATTAGAAAGTTATACATAATGGAACATGCTACTATAAATTTTGTTTGTGTATCATCATGAAAGTAAGGTTCATCCGAACTTGATATGATAGGAAATATTTTCTTAAGTACACCAAATACTTTTCAATTGAATTATGTAATGATGCCTGTCGATGGTTGAATAGTTCTTGACAATTTCTTGGTGGATTGGACGAGTACTCTTTTAAATGGTAACGGACCCTTCTATAAAGTGTTATTAGTCACTAATTGCCATGAAATCTACAAGGTAGAATTTTTCTAACAAAAATAGAATATGTTATACAAGGTTCATGCTTAACTTAAAAATTCATTGCAGCTCATTATTTATTGTGGTATTTTTAAAAGATGTCGTCTTATTAATGCACTCTTTATAATTCTAGAGTCCTACACTAATCCTTCCCAACCAGCTAACACATAGATAAACTTGAGATCAAAAGTACAAACAACCAGCACATTTTGTGTGGGATATTCCTTCCTACCACGATACCTAAAAGCAACGGAATGAGAAACGTTAACTCGAATATGTGTTCCATCAATTGCTTCAATATAATCATTACATTATAAGTTATTAATTAATAAGTTATGTAAAATCAACATCTATTTAAATGTTAGGAGATTTCTTTTACCTTGAAGAATGGATAATATCTAAAGTTATTGTATATTTTTTATAAAACTAGTGATCTATCTGGTTGTTGTAAGAATTTATCTTCTAATTCTATAACAGTCTGTAATATATTATCAAATTGACGATTTATAGTTTCTCCGGATCGTTGGAAACTACCTTGTGCTAAACGATTCCTTAGCTTTTGTCCGATAAGACATAAAAATAATGACTTGTTCTTCTACGCTAGCCGGTCGTGTAGGTTTAAGACCGTCATATGCCACTAATAAGTCACACCATTTTACAAATACCGACGGACCCATACAGCAAATGCTACGACATTTAGCCTCATAGCAATTGAACTAAGTACTTGACGTCGAACCTTTTCTCTTTCTTCCATAATGTCGGGACAAATTGAACTTACCTTTCTTTTATGTTGGTTTTGTAATACTATATAATAAACAATAGCACAATTGAAAATGCCATAACTAAACGACACAAATGTAAATATTTAATCAGCTTATCATCCATATTGAATATGATGCACAATCTACAAAAAAAATAAAAAGAAAATGCAATATAATACAAGCCACCGAAAGTCTTATTTCATTGAATAAGGAATAAGAATGTATTATAAAAGTATGCAACTCAAGTTTGTAGACCTACGATTATAAACCAACAAAAAAAGAAAATAAAAATTATTTTGCAAAGATTCCTCGCAATAATTATTTATTGCTGCAATAGTAAACAAGTATGCATATATATGTATATCTAGCTTTTGTTATAAGCAAAAAATAAAAAGTAAGGAGTTCAAATAACAAATCAATATACAACATTACAAGCAGCCACTAGCAATAATAACAATAAATGCACCACTTAAATCACAAGCCGTAAAATGATAAGAATAAAACCAAATCAATTGATTCCACATTAGCTTGAAGGAATATAGATAACACAATAGCTTGTGTAGTGAAAAAACAACCACAAGCTCAATTCAGAAAGCATTTTAAATGAAATCCCAATTGGAAACTTCATATAGCTACTTTTGTTCTTAAATTGGCACTGAGAAATTGCTGCTTCAATCTAAGAAGGACCTATCATTTCATGAGAATGTTATATGTAATAATTCACTTGCTAGCTAACTATTTGTCAGATATCTTATTAAATTTTCTCACATCATCAAGCTCTTTCAGCATTAAGTAATGCATGTTCCCCTTTGTCCTATGATATATAATTGAGAGAAAAAATTATATGAAAATTATTGGTTGAATGGCTCCTAAGATTTGTTATTCAGGTATGAAGGTATCATACTTCAAAAGATTATTAGTTCACAAAATCAATGGACAGAAATTCAATCTCCGAAAAGCCAAGACATTGAAGTTGGTTCATGAATTTTTTCATAATCTTCTAGGTAACCATAAAACAAAAGGGTCAGGGAACTACAGATATTCACAAAAAAAATTGAGATACAAAGAACAAAAGGGTCAGGAGAACTACAGATTCATGGACTAAGAAAAGCAATAAAAAATCACAATATAATTGCGAAATAGATGACGCACAATAAAAAAAATGCAACAAACAACACATGAAAGCAATCATCAGTACAAACCAATCTATGAAACTTCACTTGGTAACACTTTATCTATGATGCAGAGCAAGCCACAGAGCTACAACCACAAACAACACCAACAAGAGAAGAAAACAACCTCATATATATTTCTTTACCAAAAAAATATAATTCGGCGAAACCAAAAAAATTGAATTAGTACCAAAAATTTTTCGATAAACAAATTGAATCAGTATGAAATCGAATAATTTGGATAATAAATCACCTCTAATTGTAATCAATACAAACAATAATTAAAAGTTCGATGAAATAAAAAAACTCACAGAAATTAAATTCAACGAAATCAAAACAAAATCGAAGAAGAAGCTTTTGGGTGCGGCAAAATTGAAATCGAAATGAAGTTCAGGGACTTACCTCGATCAACGGCGACGAGGTGGCGAGCGACGCGGCGAGATCAGGGGAAACAGAAATGAGACGATGAGACGATCGAAACATAAATGAGGAGTGAGCTGTTGCATCCAGTAAAATTTAGATTTATGTATAAATATCATCAAACAACATGAGTAATATAGTAACTTTCATACAGTTACTAAAAATTCTCTTCATTTGGTTACACCTCATATTAAAGTTTAACTAATTACTCTCCAATGGAAATTAATGGGGAGATATTTTACTCCCCATTTAATTTTATAAAGTTATTGTCAAATAAAAGCAACGAAAAGTAATTAATTCACTTACTTTCAATTACTATTTTATTACTCTCAATCCAGAGTATAAATACTTTTTGTTGTTTACTTTTATTTTTATTTACTTTTATATAGTACTCTATATGCAAACAGACTTGTAAGAGTAAATAATAGTCTTAAACATTATAAACTTCCTAGATTACCCTGGCGTCGTGTCTTCCTTGTAGCTCTTATGGCACGATCGGCGAGTATCTTCTACAGCTTGCAGCGGCTCTGACATGGTGTCTTGTAGTGTACTGGAGTTTTTCTTGAAGAGAACCCATTAGATCGTCGTGTGCTCGTAGTGTTACTACTTTGCCGTTGAATCATTTCACTCTTGCTTCTTCAACACTCCTTTCTCTCATGGTTTGATCTCGTTCGTGTTGCTGATGATTTTCTCTGATGGTTGTTTGATGTAGGATTTGGTGGATTATTGGACCTAGTAGCTGTGCTCGATTTTGTGGATAGCAAGCATGACTTGATCTCGTCAGCAACTTCCTCTGCGTCTGATCCAAATAATTGCCACTTAATGGGTAAAAATTATTTTTGAACTAGCTGTTTATTGAGATCTTGTGAGGATCAGGATAACTTTTGTTAAAAGGATGCCATGTTCTTGTTTGTTTTTTTCCTAATATAATTGTCTCATGTATTGGTAAAGAAATGCTTCTCCTTTGTGAATAAGGACAAATTGTACTGCGAGTAGTTTTCCTTAATAGTAGTATGTTGCATGCAATTTTGTGAAAATATTGAGTTACTGCTGCCTCCATTCCTTGTCAAAGTCGTGATAACTTGCTAGTATAAGTTTGGTAGAGAGCTACATGTAACGCAAAATTTGGATGTAGTAATTGCGCAAGTTTCTGAGCGTTAATAATACAGCATGCTATTTAGACCAATTTGTCTTTCACATAAATAGTGTCATAATATACTGACACAATATATGTGCCAATATATGTTTATGATTTCCTATGTGCATTTATTTCTTATGAAATTATTACATGGTTACTTGACCTACTAGATTGGATATTTAGGTTATGCATCAGAACTTGAGAACTATGCTGAGTACAGTTGTGCTCCCAATGAAGATGAGGTCTTGCAGTATGCCTAAGCTGTTGTAGATGTAAAATCTTGCTTGTTCATTCTCTCTTCTGACCAATTTGCTGTCTTTGATGTGGTGATTCTTTCGACTTTTTTTGTAGTGTGCTACCGCAAATGCTGATGGCCAGAAGAGAGCTCTCTTCTTATAGGGGCTTAGCAAATATGGGGATACTTGGCGTTCCTCTGGAGATGCATAATTCCATCATTGCTTCTTTATGTAGATTCTTATGGTTTTTCTTTTATTTGCAGAATCACATATATATTTATTGTTTATCTTTCTAAGCATCACTATTTGTGAGGGATTTGCATGTTTATGGACCTAAGGCAACAATGACAGGAATTTGCAAACAAGCAATTGACAGCATCATGTCCAAAGCATAGATGCGAGTTAAATCTCATTATTATTTTCCTTCCCTTTCTTCCCTAATGAGAAAGGAGTATGGCTACAGATGTAAGATAGGCACGATTAGTAAGGATAGGTACTTGTTTTTGCTAGCTGGCAATATCATTACTTGATTTTGTAATGTTATTGTTTGTTCATCTGTAAATGTTCATTTTTAATTTAGTTTTGGACGATGCAGAAGTCTTTGTACATACTTCTTTTAAGTGACTAATAAGACAATGCATTCTTTTGATAATCATGTTACGTTTAGTGTTATGATAGTGTTGTTGAGGAACTTGTTTCTGAATTAGTCTTATATACAAGCACAATGTCGAGAATCTTCAAACCTTGGTTCTTGAATCGCTTCAGTTGCTATATGCCTTAATACTCAAATTTTATATGCCTGAGAATCGCCAAACCTTGGTTTCCTGAAACTAGCGTTGGTCTTGAGCATGTTGCTAGTGGTCTTTGCAATGTAACCAAGGATAGGTGAATGTTTTTTATACAAAGCATGTGATAAGCAACTTCTTATAAGCTTTTTACAAATATTTATTTTATGTACTGCACAATTTATTTTATTTTTGAATCAATAAGGATAATATTGGTATTACGAAAGGAAATTGATCATGGCTTTATTTATAAGCCTAGAATTAATTCTTCTTGGGTCGATGCCTGAGCGGTTAATGGGGATGGACTGTAAATTCGTTGGTAATATGTCAACGCTGGTTCAAATCCAGCTCGGCCCAAAAATTCACCGCTCTCTAGGAATGGTCAAAGCCATATCCAATCGAAAAGGATGTTATCCAAATGCATCTCAAATAGTTATAGTAAAATCTGACCTATTAATTTTTTGACTTTTTCGATAATATGTACATATCTAAATAATTGTCACTCTTTCAGACCATAATAAAAATACAATTTTTGTTTCTTCTAGACGAATATGATATTGAGATCATTCCCAAATCGCAATTGGTTTTTAAGATCACTTTCAAATCTAGATTTATTTTACTTTTTATTATTTTATTGATATATTCAAACAAAATAAAAATAAATAATTACCCAGCATTAATTTTATTATTTTTATTTTATTTATTACTCATTTTATTTGATAGAATGTATTTTTTTCATTCTTACAATTCATATTTTTTACTAAAAAATTACTTTTAATTCACGCTACCACAAGAATATAAAAAATATTTTTAATTTATTGTTTATAAATTAATATCAAAATTTAACTCACTGCCATTAACATTATTTATAATAACTAATTAGGAACACACCGTTACTTCAAAATGTCGAGTTGTTTTGGGTTTGGGGGGAGTCGACAAGATTGAAAAGTTGGATTCGGCTTCCAGCAGCAACGAATAATTTGCGCCGTATTCAAGAATTTCCGGTCATCGTCGGCGGGGGCTCGCTGTCGACCGAATTCTCTTCTTCTTTGAGTTAAAGTGTAATGGAGGATGCCTCGAGATTCGTTCGCCGAGGGTTCGACGACGACGATGATGACGAAGACCTCGGCCATCAGCCCGACGGAGCATCCTATTCACGCAAATTAGGTCATTTTCCTTTTTTTTTTTTCTTTCTTGCTCTTATTTTTCTTTCTTGTAGTTAGAGAAATTTTCTTTGAATTAGTTTTGTTTCATTTTGTTCGAAGTACTATATATTAATCTTGGTGAAGGAAGATGGTATCACTTCATAAAGAACAGATTTGATCCGAAGGTCTGTGGCTGTGCTTTAGGATAAGTAGTTCTTCTGACTTTTTAGTTTGTTCTCAGTTGGTTTGTGATTTAAGAATTACTATCTGGTGTTTGGTTAATGGAATAGTTACAAACTACTGATTAAGTGGTTTGGGGTCGAGGTCTTTTCAATTTGGGCTTTGAGTTGGTTTTGGTATGTAAGACTTTCTATGCAGGTGTTTGATAAGAGAACAGGGATGACCAACAAGTCAAATCTAGATGGATCTCCAGGCCTGTAATGAACTTGACTTACTGGTGTAAGAATATCTTCAATGTTAGTTTTTACTTTCTGCTAAATAGCCTCTCCTCTTGGTGTTGTGGGATTGTGTTTGGGCTTGCTTTTTCTAGTGTTGGAAAGTATACCAAAAATTTGGTTGCGGTTGATGATTGGTGGAGAAGAAATACTGGTAGCAATGCTAGGGAGGCGTGGAGAGACAGCTGAGAGGTTTGCTTAGAAGCAGCTCCCTTGGAAAAGTACGTATAGCTCATTGATCGAAAGCTCTTGCAAAGATGCATAGGACTAAATGATCTGCTGAAGCGGTGTGATGCAAAAATGCATAGGTAGGAGAGATCCTGCCTTAAGGGAATCGCCTGCTTAAGAAGGTGTGGACGAAGCAGAAGCGAGAGTGTCGGCTGGAGTAACACACATCAAGATTGTTCCTTTGGTTTCAATCTAGTAGGATCAAGTTTGGGGTTTTGGAAAGTGAGATCAATTTTTCTTTAATTTTCAGTTTCTTGGGTGTGAGTGGGTATAAGCTCATTAGTATCATAGATTCGCTTCTGTTTTGGGTGTTTTAAGCAAACATGGACTTCTGTGTTTTAAAATAGCTTGAGCTTTCTTTTGCTGTTACCAGGGTGATTAACAATGCAAATGTTTCATAGGAAACCATGAATATCTGTATCTTATGATAGCTTATTTTTTATGTTGTTGGCACATCGGCAATTCGAACCCCAAGTAAAGGAGGTGAGGTTGGGTTTAAGACTGGCAGGCACTTCGTAAAAAACATCCTCCAAATCTCGATGATGTGGATTCTCCTCGTGATTTAACTCACCGAGCCATCTTAGTGGGATAAGCCTTAGTTGCTTTTGTCATTGTTTTTATATATGTTGGCCCAGGAATGATGCTATGTGATGATGTGGGAGATTCACCCAACTCCTGTGATATGTTAAACGTATTGAGAATTTAGCTTACTTGTTTCATAGAATGGAAGAAAGTACATACTAAAATTTGAATTTAATTCTGAAAATTCGTAGTCTTGAGTCTCAATGTACATTTTAAGCAACTGACAATGCGTTAGTAGAGTGTTATTTGTAGAAGATGGCTATGCTTAGAACTATTTTCTTGTGAAGGCTCAATTATTTGAAAGAAAACTTTAAGTACTGAAGCCACTAGCAAGAAGGCGTATGACAAACATTGGAATAGACCTACTCTTGCAAGAAGTGATAATATAAGGACCCTTAGATCTTTTTTGCTTGGTATGGAGCGAATGTTTTGAGTCTGTTGTAGTATTTTGTTCTCCAATTGGTTGCAATATTCCTGTCTTTGGTTTCTCTAAAATTGATAAAGCATTAGGGTTTATTTGTTAGTAAATTCCATTTTAAGTTTGGTGCTAGCTATTCCTACAGGGGATTATGGTGGAAAGAACATTTCCGACCAGCGCCCCAATACACCAAGATCAAAGCACTCTGCAACGGAGCAACGACGAAGAAGTAAGATTAATGACAGGCAAGTCAAGCCATGTCTTTACCTATTTGATTTAATCTTTTTGGTTCACCTATGGAATCTAAACCTTGCCAATAATAACCACTATTGCTGTTCTCCTCATCTGGAAGGGTCATGAATTGCTTGTTCAGCTACTTTATTTCTACCCATGTTTGTAGAGATACAAAAATTTTACTGCCCATCATATTTTTAACGAGCTAGCTTAAATTCATCCGACGCATCGGCATTTGGAATATGTATTGCTAATGGTTTGTCAATTAGCATACATGTTAGATATATAAGTGGAAGTATCATGTTTTCGTTTCTTGCTTACACACATTGCCTCATCACAAAAATATAAGCATTGACAAACAAATAATACAATTAAAAACATATTGTAACACATTTATTTTCACTAGTTTTTGAGAATGTAGCATTTTGAAGAGACTAATTTTGTAGGCGATGCTTCTTTTCTTGATGACGAACTTATAAACAACCAATATTCGTTTAACATGAGAAGCGTTTATCCATAAGAGACAGTAAATAGTCTAGTGAAAGCACTAGTACTATTGAGCGTAAATTTTCACTAGTATTATCTCAAAATGAATTTTTACCAGCCATTTTCTGCTTTGACATTAGCATTCTGATCTTTTGCGGTTTCTTCTTTTAACTGCCAATATGATTGGCATAATGAAAAACCGTATATTGTGCATGTTTTCATCTCAAGATCATAATTTCTGACCTAAAAGTAAAGCCTACAGATGAGAGCATCTACATGATTTAGAGTTTCTTTCGTTCTTTTGTTTTGTTAAATAAAAATAATCATCAAGATCAAAGAAACTTGCAAAAACATCTCAATTAAGGAGTGGACATAAGAAAACACTATTCTTTTGTGTTGTATCTCCTGTTTTGCTATTA
Organism: Acanthochlamys bracteata; assembly: GCA_019914995.1. Taxonomy (NCBI): domain Eukaryota; kingdom Viridiplantae; phylum Streptophyta; class Magnoliopsida; order Pandanales; family Velloziaceae; genus Acanthochlamys; species Acanthochlamys bracteata. Next base: position 3,055,431 of record CM034145.1, read on the forward strand.
GGAAATTTTTATTTTTTTTTCGTTTCTTTTAGTTTTTGTTTCTCTGTTACTTGATCTTTTTACTTTTCTAACTGACCTTTCTATAATTCAGTCTCCGTCTTGCTACTTTTTAGTTTTTGTATTTTGTTCCTTCAATAGTTTATCTGGTCCATGCTCTTTATTTTTGCTTTTTCTCTTATTTCTTCAACTTGTTTTTTGTAGAAGATTTCTATTATGAAGACAAGGTGTTTGGTTTAATTATTTGAAACTATTTAACTTAAACTCAAGTTCTCTTAAATCTTTTGAAATTATAGGTTGCTTTTCTAACAAGCACAAAATACAAGCAGAAGTTAATATAAGCATGATTAACCTTATATATTCTTAATAGGTATTTTATTTCAGTCATGATGCATGTTAATTTCATGCCTATTCTATAGCACAATTTTGCATTTTGTGCAGTTTATTGTTTGTGTAATATACTTTATTTTAAAATTATTCTATAACTATTTGATCAATTTGTTTTCAACTACGCTGTTATTTTTGTTTCTAGGGTCTTATTTGTTTTTATATATGCTGCAATTCTATTTTTCATTGTTTCTTATCATAGTTTTGAGTAATTCCTTGTTACTTGTTTGAATCTGACTCGTTTCTCTACACCTGCTGCTTTCTTACTTTCCTTCAACTTTCATTTTGTAAACTTTATCCTTTCTTTGTTTTTTAGTTGATTTCATATTTTGTATTTTACATATGTTAGACTTTGTCTTATTCCCTTGTATTTGACATATCCTTGTTTGTACTTTAATTGTTTAATCAACATATCTTCATTTTTTTTGTTTTCTTTTGAAGTTTTGAATTTTAATTGTTATTAGATAATTTCTTGTTGTTTATATCCATATATATTTTGATTTTGTCATGGCTTCTTCTTATTGATATTTTCTTAATGTCCAATTCACTACTGTGGTTTCTTCGTTTTTTGTTATTCTTACACTTCATTAATACTGTTTTGCTTATTTCATGATGTAAGAATTTGTATGCACACACTCTGTGTTTAGAATAAAATTTTTACTTCATTTTTTGTATGTCATTGTGTTTTACTTTATTCCATCTGTGTCGTCTTATGCTCTTACAGTACTTTGATTTGTTCTTTGTGTTTCTATATTTATTAGGTTTTGTGGTATCTTCACGTTGGGTATTAAACTAGATGGTAGTCCGTGCTACACATGAGATTGTCTTTTCTATTTGATTTTATAGTTTAGAAGATGGTCTTATGCATTTATGGTTGTTAGTATCTGACTACATAATTTACAAAGAAATGCAGGTGGAAGAAGTTGTAGATCATGCATAATATTTTTAACTTAGGAATTATACGGTAAAACATTTTCTGTTTATTAATATATTATCATTTATATTTACTAAAGTATACAACAAAAAAGATGCGTGATTGAACAAAGGCCAAAGAAGCAAAGGAAAACTAATGTACAAACTTATATAGATTAGAAATATTAAAGTCTACAGTTTAAACAAAAACAAATGAATTTTCTTTTTCTTGTAAAATTGTTAATGATTTAATTAGGAAACAGCTACCCCCGCCGCCTGCCAAAATAAATAATAAATTTAGTTTGTATGCTTACCTCGTTAATGATTTTACTCTCAATGGTATGAATGGAAACCCTGATTTCACAATTCAACAGCCAGCATAAGATCAACATCTAGCATGATTCATATAAAGCAAAACAAATTTTGTTGAGCACTGAACTATCTTGAATGGAACTCCATGAATCCATATATAGTGCTCAATTAATCTGCAATCATCCTAGTTTATCATCTTTAGATACTCAGCTTGGTTAAAATACTGTTCCAATATAAGAGGAGCTGTTAGAGAATAAGGATTTCCAAATTCTTAATCTGGTGGACTGCAACAGATGAGATCTATTTTCAAATCCAATCCATATTTCCATATATCTAGATGTACAATTTCATCATTCCATTTAGTTCTACCAATAAAGTAAGATTAGTGAAGTTAAAATGTTAATACCCACAATTTGAATTTTGTAATAGCACCAAAGAGTTGTCTACTGTTACTAAATTCTTTTTGTACTATAATCTCATGATGTATATTTTCCAAATTTGGCTTATTTTGAAATTGAACATAACTTTTTTTAAGAAGAGACATTGATTATAATTACAAAAACATAAAAAGCAAAAACAAACTTAAAATGATATAGAATTTAAACAGTACAAGCAATTAGAAAGAGAATGAATATATGACTTAGAATTTAAACATTACGTACAAAGCAAAATTAGAACTATGTAAAATTCGTAAACTAACAAAGTTAGAAAGGAAAAATAAAAATATACTCTATGCTTACCATAAGTTATACATAATGGTCTTGAAGTTTTATTTCTACCAAATCCTAAGAAATGTAATGAAGAGGATGTGAAGAGAGATTCCTATAATATAAGTTGGTGCCCAACCTCTGAGAAGAGAATGTTAGGATATGAAACAATCTTTTGGAATTTCATAAAATTGTTTCTAACTTAATGTTTCTTACAAAAAATTGCTTAGAAGAATAGGCATACGGCATTCAGAAGCGTATCTGGATTCTGGTTTATATATGTATATATATAATGTTCTATTTGTACCTTATCTCTTACATTTGTCAAAAAAAATTATAATTGTATGGGAGAGTTCAAGGCTCTCTTTCACATAAAAAATAATTACCTAAAAGGAATACCAAGAATTTATTATACTATCCTCTTTTACACTCTTTGTCATGGAAATATCTAAACTATAAAGTGCACATTTTGGGATAGTAAACTCAAGGGTTGCCATGTTTAAATTTGACAATGCAGCAATTTGCATATATCTTAACACATACAAATTTTGCTATAATTTCTGGAAGCGATAACAGAACATCTCATAGGGCAAACTCTTATAAGCTATCTTATCTTACGAGAAATGTGTGTAAGTATTTTTTTTTTTCCTAATTTTGCTAATTAGATAATCTTTATGTGAGGGTTGACATTTAGATGGAGTTCTTACCATTAATAATTTGCAGGTTGGCTTCGATATTCATACTTTTCTTTGTGTAGGTTATGAATTTATTACTTGTGCTTACGGTTTAAGCTTACGGTTTATATAAGAAAAATAATTTTCCACAAAGTTTGCGACCTAGATCCTAACATATGGCGGAATGGGGAAGTCAGGCAATGTTTTGATTTAATTTAGTTCAACATCACCGTTTTATAGCCGTGGAAATTAGTGGAGATATATGCACATGAAAAGTACTTACCCCCTTTGGTGGAACTTAAGAGCCGAATAAGCTGTAAATTATAACTCTAAATACCTGACTAAATATCCAACAAGGCCAAGCATCATAGAACAAATAAATCAATTAGCATGCAAATAATTTGCCTTGTCTTCCATGTTTAGAAACTTGACCAAATAGTGACAGGTTTTCTGTTGTTATTTCTTTTTTAATATAGTTGCTGTATTTTTTACTTTAATGAAATAAATTGGACCTGCAGATTTCAGATACTTAGAGAGATAATACCAAATAGTGATCAAAAGAGAGATAAGGCATCATTTCTTTTGGAGGTAAATGCATCTCCACGCCATGTACGGAAGGCCCCTTACTCTTTTACAAACTAATGGTGATCTTGCATTTGTTTCGCTAGGTAATCGAGTATATTCGGTGTTTACAAGAGAAAGTACAGAAGTACGAGTTGATATTTCCAGAGTTAAACCAAGATAATTCAAAACTAATGCCATGGGTAATAACAATTTGTGAGAAACTTTTCTTAGCAGCTGCTGTATGTGTCATCGGCCTTAATATCAGTCCAGTTTTTGTTTGATGTTAATTTCGATAATGACAAATTGCTTGGTTAGTGCTGTAATGTGCTTGAATTTATCTCCTTTGAGCATACGTAAAGTTTCATGTTTTCAAGTAGTATTCTTTAAAAATGATGAATGCAATTTCTCTGCAAATATCTAGGCACAAAGGCCAATAAAGACTTTGGGTATCCTCTAGGCTACCAATGTTGTTATGCAGAAGGCATGTAGAAGTTAATTTGTTTTGAGTGGTTTTGATAGTAGGATCTACTACCATCAGTACTTGTTCAATGTCAATGGTGCCAATGCTGCCAGTGTGGCCTTGATAATGAAATGTAGGGATGTGAAAGATAATTCATATTCTCATATGATACATCATATTGCAGATATGATTTGTTATAGAACAATGTTTGGCATATAGCTCGAAGGTGAAGCTAGTTACTGAACTTCTGTCAAATGCCCATTGATGCGAATGTTGAATGTGCACTAGTTAATGAATTGTCTTACATTAAGGTTTTTGGCATAGCCTTGTTTAACCTGATGTTGTTTAGGGTTATGTAAAATACTTGTTGAACAAATCAGCTGAATAAACTTTTAAAATTCTTGTAAAGAACTTAAGAAAACTGTTTTATGTACAGAGAGATTGGGAAAAGCTGGCTCGAGAGGAGCATGTGAAAAAAATTAATCTGTGGCTATTATGGCTAAGCAATTATTGAAATAATATTCTGGTTCCAAAGAGGTTGAACAAGTTGAAGGAAAATGCTTTGTGAAAAGTATACCTTTGTAGACAAGATTGTACATGAGATTTAGAAAATTGCTTTTGGGGATAGGAAGCACATACAAAAGAAAACACTTATAGCGAATAACTTACTGGAATTCCATTGTTGCTTCTAGGACTAGATTTGAGGTGGCTTTTAGAGAAAGCCGCTTTAGAAAAGCTGTATGGTAAAATGCTTCTGAAAATGCATTTACAAAAGAAAAGCCTTAAAAAATTATTTTTTCTGAAGCTTTCTTTTGTAGACATGTTCTGGTCTAAAATTGATTTTATATAAAGAAAATAATCTGAATGATACTTAGGTATCATTTGTTGATACTATTGATTAGGTTGAGATTTCCTTTAAAGTTACCTGGGGCATTTGAAAACACCTTTTGAAAGTTCATCATAATTCCACCTGTATCTGAAGTACCATCTGTAATCTTGCTTTCTAACACAGGCTAACTTCTTCAAGTAAGCAAGTTCTTGCTCTGGCACACACATCTTATCTTCCACAGCATAATTGAGTTCGACGGGTATGCTGGCATCTATTAGACATTTAAACAGAGGCAGTCTAAGAACGCAGTGCTGACATGCATACCATCATAATATACTGAATGCAATCTCATGTCAGTAGTTGACTCAATATACACTTAAAATGACTATCACATTTCCGCAGATCCTTCTTTTTTTTTTCTTTTTTTTTAATTTAATTATGCCTACTCAGATAAACAGCTCTGAGTTGTTTTTAGGAACTTGATAGACTAGTATACTGAAGTTCAAAGACCCAAGCTTAAATTCTAGTTATGGGAATTGTAGAACGTGAATAAGGTCTCATTTAATGGTCTTAGTTATAGAGGTGTTTTGCAAAAAAACTATAATTTTCAGGAGAAACATTTTGGTTTTTAAGAATTTGTTGTATTTTACGAATTTACTGTTTATTTATTTTTAATGTGTGGTTGTACCACACTGTGCTTAATTGTTATGCATATTCTGATCTATTACATTCTGCTTGTCAATGTAGGAAAAGGTTTTCTACCGATCAATTTGGAAAAATGCTCAGGTATTTCTCAAAAAGGTCAAAATGATTTGTACTATAAGGATATTGACCTAGATGTTAATTTTTGTGATAGATTCTTTGCATATCCCTGTACAAATAATGAAAGGTTTTTCCTCTCTTTTAGCAAAGTAATGGTCAGGGCGCAGGAGATGGCATAGGCGATCCACATGCCATTAGAAATGATGCAACCACTCTTGGGCTTATGTTTTCAGGAAGACATGAAGAGAACAATAGCCTTCCTGTTGCACCTTTGCATGTGACCAGACAAAATACAGCTGAATCAGACCACATTATCTCTGGTATGGAGAATGCTCCTGCTTTTGTATGTAAGATGCCAGGTTCTTGAGAGTCATTTTCTTTTTGTAAGGAGATATTGAGTGCAGGCATAAGACGCTCTTTAACTTCTACTACAGATAACATGCAATCACAGTCCCAGCCTCCGTATGAAAGATCATCTTGTCTAGAGGACTGCACTGTTAGCAATGAAATAATGAATGATCAAGAAATAGCAATTGATAAAGGAGAAATTAGTATGTCAGCCATCTACTCTCAAGGGTATGTCTGTTTAAATTACTCTTTGTAAGCTGCATTTTGTCTACTATGAAGTTTGTTTTCTATTTTCAGGTTATAATTTCTGTCAGGACATTGATATGATATAACAAATAAGCTAGCAACAATCAAATATCATACTGAGATGTTATTTCCTGAAGTTATTATCATATTATTCTTTTGTATTACTATTACCGGCTTAGTGTCTTTAACAACCCTTAGCTTAAAAGTAGAGTTGTTTTAATAGTTAGCCAAACAGTGTTGTTCTTTATTTCTGTGTCAGATATTTGCATATTTTCCAAATCTGTTGTATTTTTCTTTATAAATTTCTTATTGCAGATGTTGGTGTTCTTTCTAGTATATTCTAGCTATTCCTTGAATCTAATTTGAGCAGCTCTTTTAATATTTAGAACTTCGTAAGATATTTCTCCTGTATACATATTAGTTGAACGTCGTATCTGTCATTTCCTTGTTCAAATAAGCTTGGGGTTTTGCATCATTTCACTTTGTAATATGTTACCTGAATCAGGCTATTGGACACTCTGACTCAGGCGCTGCGTACTTCTGGAGTAGATCTATCCCATGCTAACATATCCGTGCAGATCAATCTGGGCAGACGTGCCAAAAGCAAGTTATCAACTGTATCAACTGAAAAGGCAAGTTACCTGTACATGATCCTGTGTCATCCTTGGCTACTTTTTCTTTGAGTTCCATTTATACACCTCAAACCAAGGCTTTGGAACTTTTTGTGCTTGAAATATATAATAGTAAGCTTACTATTTGCAACATCTTTCACCTACTTCCACTAGTTTTAGAAAAATGGGAACCATAGAGTTGATTTAATTATTGATTTCAAACTACCAAACAGATGATAATAACTTCAAAAATAGATAGCAAGAGTTCAAACTCAAATTGAACTGCTACATAGTCTGATGTAGCCCTCACACTCAAAAATAATTCGAGTTAAGATATTTTATAAGCATCATCGATACATAAGTTTTTGGAAGACTACTTATATTTAACTAGGTGTGTCTCCAATCCACCCCTATCAAATAGGTCTAGTTTATGCCTTCCATTTTTGAGGTAATATAAAGTTTTCAGCTAAGCTCTAAATTATGTATTATTTCAATTTGTGGAGACCAACTTAAAAAGTACTTAAGTAGTAGATATAAAAAGAATCAATTATTATAGGTGCACCAAACTGGTTACTCACTATACCCGTATTGTTTTCATGTCACTCTGCATGATGGATTATTTGGTACAACTTATTATAAGTATCCTTGAACATTGAATAGAAACAGATAATTTTGATGTACGTACCTTTCCTTTGACTCCAGTTTGCATGCTTTTATTAAATCCATATGGCTACAAAATCTCTTTACTAGAATCAAATAAAAAGCTTCGTAACAAGGAAAATGATAATAGGGACTTGCTCTAAATAGTTGGCTTTTCTTTTTCTTCGAGGCATAAGAGTTGATTCAAGTCTTTGATCACGAATTTTTTATTTAACCACTTTTAAAATGTCAATTAGTGCTTTACAGTGATTTCTGAATAATGAGCGCACCAAGATCGTGGTTGAATCTCATATACCAATATATTTTTACTCCTTACAGTGGCAACAACTCAATTTTTAACTATTGTAGACAAGTAGGCCTCTTTTGGAAGAGCACTTCTGTTTTCCTATGGCTGCTTTTATTAATATTTTCAAAATCAAAATGTCTTTGAACAAGAGTGAACTTTGGGCCCTGTTCATAAAATGGCCCATGATTAGTCAAGCTCAATTAATGGGCTTGAATTTATTCCAAATATACTAATTTGGTTCACAGCTACCATAAGTACTGCCTAGATATATCATAATTAAAACAAATTTCATATTTGTGGTGATTTGGAATTAAAACACTAACTTAAGGAAATGTATAAAGTATATCCAGACCATATTGCTAAATTGTCAAAGTTAACAACTTTGCCCGAACTAGATCTTATGTAGAAGCACATGCTCCGCTTATGCCTTTGTGGTTTCCACTTAATTCACAAACCTAATCGATTCTATTGAAATATTGGGGTAAAATCTATTAGTACAAACCAATATTTAGCTTATGTAATACTTTCAAACGGAAAAGCCATGTTTAGGTAGCTTAAGCAAATAAGTATTAGCTTGATCTCTTAAGAAATCATAGACACTAAATTCAAACTATATAAGAAATAAATTTCAAAAGAATATGAAAAAGTAATCTTGATTTAGGAGCTTCTGCAACCATTAAATGAGCTTTAACGGAGACCTTAGTAGTTTAAGGTTGATGCTTGCAGCGCACTATCCCAATTGATAACATTTGCCACCCCTAAGTACATGTGCAATTGACAGAGATACAACGACCACATGAATCCATAGTACGTACTCAAAATCGTGTTGAGTACTGTCGCGTGTAGCCCACTTAACAAAAGGATAAAATTGTTAAACCAAGATGAACCATGTTAGTTCTTGGTTATTGAAAGTTCTAACGGAATGTGCGTCAAAGCTTTAGAATAGGGGCTATTTACGGAGTACCTTACTTGGAACCAAGTTCAAACTTGCACTCACGAAGGACCCAAATTGTGACCAAACATGGGTCTAGAAGGTAAGTTGATAAACATTAGGTTAAATCTACCTGGTTGGTTGGTTCTTGTCTAAGTAGTAAGGATAACCGACCTAGGTTGGTTTGCTCCGTCGGGCCTTTATAGGTCAAGAGAGCCTATTTTCTGGGCCAACAACAGTTGTATGGGTCAAAGAGTCTGCAAGTTGCTTACTACAGTATGGGGCACATGCTGACCCATTGTCAACCTGCTTGCAGCAGTTGAACTCCTTTTTTCTTTCTCCATTATGGGACCCGCACATAAGGGTAAACATAAATTAGTTAAAATTTATATTTCAAACAACCAATGTAATAAGAAGGATTAATAAAAGAAAGAACAGAAGAAATAAGGAAAGAGGCATGCCATAAGAGTAATTCACTATTAGAAATCAAGAGGATATTATGGTTTGTTAGATTGTAGATTTATTCCAATCGGGATCTAATCAGTATTGGAACACGTTAATTTCCAATCAACCTAATTTGGTAATCTGTCTTTGTAGGAGAGGGCTTAACAGTCATTGATATTTTGTCTTGAGTAGTTTTTGCCTTCTCATTCACAAGGAGGTAGAAAAGTACGTGTGAACATTACAATGCAATGACTAGAGACTAAGCAACTTGCCGTGCACGTTATTACTTATACGTTTTTATTAATTTTCTCTAAATAAAAATATATATTTAAAATAATAAAATTTTCATTAAAATTTTGAAATTATTTAGTATAGTTAAGTCAAGTTCTATATTTTTTACCTCTTAAAACGGATGTGATCCGATCCGACAGATTTTGCCCGATCCTTTGGATTTTGTTTCTAAATTCTATTTCTGATGTCAATATCGATCTGGTTCCCTGTATTTTGTTCAATATGTCATAATTTGCATTAGTCCTAGGTCTATTTATAATAATAATAGCTAGCAATTGAAATTTGCCAATGCATAGTTAATAGTAATGCAGAAACATATACAATCATAATAGAGAAAATTCCAATTCACCTAAAAATCCAAATCTAGAACTTTAGTAGCAATTTTGGATATTAAAACAAAGTAGTGTTAATGTAGAATTTATTAAGAACAATTTGGCTATTCAAAATTTTCACCCAGTGATTGATAGCATGCTTTTAAGCAAATAGGATAGACATTTTATGTGATTATTATTACAATATGATTTGTATAAAAGTTTTTGTCAAAAGAAACTTTTAATCATATGAGAAAGGTAGTTTGGGTACTTGTGGTTTACATATTATTAAGAGCAGGTTTCGAAGATTGAAGGAAGAGTACTATTGAATGTTGGACTCATTATCGGAAATTTAGGTGATCCAAAATTTTCAAATAAGTGATGGATGGCACACTTTAAAGGATATATACACATACACACACACGCGCACACAGAGAGAGAGAGAGAGTATAGATGATTGCTATCTCAGAAAATTTTTGTTTTAAGGTTGTTGTCAATGATTATTTTTATTGTATTTTATTTCTTTCTTGTGAGGCAGGTATAGATAGCAATGGTATTGTCTGACTAGGGTTAAGCTCTTGATGTTATCATTTGGATTACGATTGATACATATGATAGTTTTTTCTTTCTTCTTTTGGGTAGACAGGAAAAGTTAATGTACAGATAATATTCATATGCTTGCAGGCTCAACCTGACCTTTCATCTGGTAATCAAGCAACAAAGCAGTTAAAATTGCTTAGGGAAAATGAGGAATCTGTCCAAGAACCAAAGAGGCTGAGATCAGGTAGCAGCTAGTGGATTCGTTGAGTTTATTGTGTCGAAGCTGCTTGGGACGCATTCTTTGTGCTTGCTATCAAGAAGACTTTTGAGAAGTTTTGCTGCTTGTAAATCTTGCAACTAATACGCGGGTTCTGTAACTACAGTTCGTGGGCAACTTTCCTTTTGGCTCGGAATGGATGACTTCCTTGCTATGAAGTTTACTCATGGAAGATTTTTTAATTGTTGTCTTCATCGCTAATAGTTCTTATCAGGATTGTGTTGTGTCAATGATTGTATTCGTTATTGTATAATCGTGGTCGTTATTAATAGACTCACCGTTGGTCTTAGGAGACTTACATTATCGGAGGTGTGTTATTTCATACCAACTATGTGTACTCTTGTAGATTTTCAATGATTAAATCCCAAAATAATAGTGTCAGTTAAAGCTATATTTTCGTTGTGCATGCTGTAGTGAGTATACTAATATTTAACATATGAACATTTTATGGTGTACAAAGATAAATATGGTATTTAATTAAGTGCAATACCAAATTTTATACAAATTAAATTAGTAAGTTTATTTGAAATAGTTTAGAACGGACAGGATTTGGGTATTCCGAGCGAGTTGTGTGTTTTCAGTGTTCGTTGGCGAGGTTTCGATGCTGTTAAGCTAGAAATCCGTTCTATTCTGTAGCACAAGATACAAAATTTTGCATTCTGACGTCGAGCTACCACTTCGGCTTTGTTCATCTCTCTAACTTGCAGCAGGGTGTGTTTACGCTAAAATAAACTCACTTTTTTTAATATAAATTAAAAAAATTATTTTTAAAATTTAAAATATTTAATAAAAAAGTTTATAGTATTTTGTATTAAAAATAAATTTTAAAAAAATAGAGTTTGTGTGGTAGGTACTTACATCCGTAGTATAATTGCTACTTCTCAGGTTTACGAGTATAACCCTTCTCGTTCCAATTTACGGTTGATAATTTGTTTTGTTTCTTTTTTAGTAGATTGGTTGTAGTTAAGAGTCTAAAAGTTCGAAGAACGATAATAAACTAGACAATCGAGGCAATTCAAGAATGAAGCGGTGATTCCTGGTAATGGAGTGTATGGATTAAGGATAATAGAGGGGCTGCTTGGCTTAACTTTATGTGACTTATAATTCACAAAAAGTTGCATACAGTATCTTCATTGCGCTTGGGAAGACTTTGGGAAGACGACTTATAAATCATTTTAGCAATTTTTAAGTCAAAAAACTAAAAATTTACAAATCGTAATTTATCTGAAAAAGTTGTGTACAGACTGTTTGCATTAGATGCGTGAAATAACAAATGTAGTCTTATTAAGTCTATAAATTTCTGATTTATATATATCTCTTATCTTATATTCTTACTCGAAAATTTCTTATTCACTCCCCCATTCACCCGATCCTTAAGGCATTATTTAGATTATAGTTATTGATGGTGAATGGTAGTGATGGTGAAACATTTCATCATATTATTTATGTATATTTTTGTTTCATTAATGAAAGAGGGAAGGGATGGTGGTGGTAAAATTATGATAAAATGATGGTGAAATGTGTAAAGTGTTGGGAATACGGTAATATGCACGAACGAAAAATAGCACAGCGGAATATATAGCACACATTAGGATTTTGCAATCCAAGTTGAGATTGTTAAAGATGAATAAAGCAATCACACAACACCAAAATATAAGTGGGAAAAAATAAAAAAAATCCCACGGTGGTATGGTCGCACAAAAAAAAATATCACTATAAGATGAGATTACAATGTATGCTTACAATTTTACTTTTTCGTTTGCATTCTCTCTTTGCATGCTTCTTTGTATGCTTCTTATATTTCTCCCAAATTCCACACATTTGGGACATATATATAGGATGCAAAAAAATTCTTTAATAGCTAGTCCACTAAATAACTAACTCTACAAAGCCACTCTTTGGAATTAGTTCGTTAGCATAACTTCCTTATGGTAGTTAGATGAATCTAGACATAACTTCTTCATGAATCTGGACATAACTTCTTCATGAATCTGGACATAACTACCATAAGAGCTTTGTTGGACTAAATGGTGGACTACCAACAGCTACTTGTGGATTGCTTGATTAGAAGCTCATCAAAGTGTCTTTATATCCAACAAATCTTCCACTTAAAGACACTTTGTCATGTCTTTCCAAGAAAGTAAGAAGTTGATACGAAAGTACCCGCATCGGAGGTACTGAAAATAGATAAAGGCAGAGCGGAGCAAGGGCTAGTGTACTTACTAGCTGACTTCCGAAGTTCATCATGCCTTAGTCAATTTTCCCCCAACTCCATTGCTTTCTTGAGATGCTTTCTTAGGATACATGTGACCACTACCACTACTGTCCCTGCTGTTGTCCATTGTGATTCATTACAAAGTTCTGTAAAATTCAAACTTGTCAAAAGAAACTGTCTTCGTTAAGGCATCCGCGGGATTCTCCTTGGTAGGAATCTTGAGTATGTTAATACTCCCACTGAAAACCATATCACGAACAAAGTGATATTGCACTTTAATGTGTTTTGTTCTGGAATGAAATACTAAATTTCTTGCAAGATGTAGGGCACTTTGGCTATCACAAAATAGAGGCAATGACTCTTGTTTGTACCCTAGTTCCTCCAGCAATCTCTTCATCCATATGTCTTTCTTGCATGCTTGTGTTGCTGCCATATACTCTGCTTCTGTTGTGGAAAGAGCTACAATAAATTGCAGTTTTGAACACCAACTAACAGCACCACCTGCAGGGTGAACACATAACCAGAAGTGAATTTCCTCCTATCAAGATCACCCGCATAATTCGAGTCCACAAAATCTTTGACAAGACATTCAGACCCTTTGTAACATAATGCAGCATCTAGAGTACCGTTAATATATCGAAGTACTCTCTTGACAGCCATCCAGTGCTCATTGCCCTGATTTGACATGTATCTACTCACCGCTCCCACTGCTTGAGCAATGTCTGGCTGAGTGCATACCATGGCATACATAAGGCTTCCCACTGCAGATGCATATGGTACCCGAGACATCTCTATCTTCTTCTTGTTTTGGCTAGGACATCTCAAAGAAGATAACCTGAAACTAATAGAGAAAGGAGTAAACACCGACTTACTTATTTGCATGCTAAATCGCTGCAACACCTTCCTCAGGTAGCCAGCCTGGACAGTCGGATTTCTCTATTGTCTCTGTCTCGCCATATCTGCATTCCAAGAATCTTGTTTGCCGGACCCAAGTCCTTTTGTATCAAATTCACTAGCCAATTGAGCTTTCAATTATTGGATGCATTTCATGCTTTGGCTCGCTACAAGCATATTATCCACATACAATAGCAAGATGACATACTCAACTCTCTCAAACTGCTTGTGTAAGCACAAGAGTCCGAGACTAACTTGTTGTATCCCAGGCTCCCGATACAACCATCAAATTTCTTATACCAGCACCTTGGTGCCTATTTAAGCCCATAAAGAGATTTGACTAATCGGCTATTTGTGGGCTTGTGGGCTATTTTTTCATTCTATTTTTGCATATTAAATAGATGAATCGTAACTATGTAGGATCTCCTCCCGATGTCGCAATTGGGCCCCCACATTGTCCAAAGAAGTGGTCCCTAGGAGAATGATATTATCTAATGGAGGGGGCTGGCATCCGTACACAGCTTAGAAAGGAGAGATCTTGGTAGAAGAATGCTTGTTAGTGTTGTAAGAAAATTCTGCCTAGTGTAGGTAGTTCAGTCACTTCTTAGGCCGATCTCTAATGAAACAGCACAAGTAAGCCTCAAGCCCGCAATTTACAACCTCTATTTGCTCATCTGTTTGTGGATGGTGGGTAGAACAAGGGATCACGGTCTCAAATAATAGATGCTGGACTTCTATGGAGCTGAATGATCTCTTTAGCAAAGACTTCAACCTGTTGCTGCTGTATATGGATGGCGCAAAGGTAGGAAGTGAGCATATTTGGAGAGATGGCCAATCACCACTAAGATCACGTCTTTGCCATTTGAGAAGGGAAGGCCTTCAATTAAATTTAGCGAAATATCCATCCAAATTTTATCAGGAATTGGTAATTGCTGCAATAACCCCGTTGGCCTTAAGAAATCCGATTTGGCTTGAGCACACGTAGAGCATTGTGCGATGTAATGTGTCAACGGATAGGCCAGACTAGAAGAACTTGGCAACCAACCATTTATAAGTCCAGAAGTGTTTGCTATGTCCTCCTTGTGTTGAATTATGGGCTTAAAAAAAGTAGCTGCCGTCGGAGTGAGGGACTAGCTGGTATCGAGACACGAGTTTTCTGCAAAATAAGGCCTTGAGATTTAGTTAATTTTGGGAACGAGACGTCCTTAGCAGCTTATAAGAGTCCCGTGTAATCAGGTGCCTCTTACTGAGCTTTCTTCAGGTCATCCCAGAAGGATGGCGTTAAAGTAGTGGTTGTACCCTGGACATGAGTGCACTTAGTTGGAGGATGCCGAGTTCTTTGTGGTCTTCTCAAGTTCGTTTCCGTTTGAAGTGTATCACAGATACATCGATGAGGCCGTTGCGAATAGTGTGGAGGTTAAAAAGCTTGAGCTATTTGCTGTCAATGAGCATAACAACAAGGAAGTCTCTCAGTTTCGATTCCCTTAAGTTGTGTTTTAACTATTAAATTTTGAGTGTTATCGGGGTGGTTTGAGGTTCTACAATTTAATAGACTTTTTTGATTTTGTTTTGACTTTATAGAATGGATTAAGGGTTTCGTATTTCAGATAGATCTAGGATCATTAATTGACTTGATTCATATTATTTTGCAAATACATACACTTCTTAATATGTTGTTTCTAATATTTGTATGGGTCAATTTCAGTTGTTTGTTTAGATTAAGAATACAGTTACTGTTGATTTATTATTATTATTTTTTGGATAAAAGATTTCTAATTATGTCATCTTGTTTTCTACTTTAGATGAGCTAACATATCGTATGGCCTCACAAATCGTATGTCATAGTCGTTTCGATATCTAGATGCTATGGTGCTATATTGTAGTTCTACATTTTTTCTTCATCCAATGCTGTACTTTGTCCATAAAGTAAATATTGAGATAGTCCACTTAATATGCAACCTAGACCTAAATTAGATCAGGGGAATAGGGACTCCATCTACATCTTTGAGGTTATGCCAAATATATCTATGATATTATCTTTAAAAACCAGTACCTTTTCATGATTTATGCATTGTCATTTCGAAATGTTTGGTATTTTCATTCTAGTTGTGTCTTATATTTGACCATTTGCAGGTTTTCTAGACAGTTTAGACCTTCAAGTATGCACTACTTATTCCTCTGTGAAGCGGAAGTTCTCACAACAGTTCTCTTGTTTGTTTTTTTAATTTGAATTATGTTCAGCTAGCAAGAATCTGATATCTTCACTCTACTTGTGCTAGTAAAACTTAAATTGTTTGGCGGTGGTTATGGAATATGATACAAAGTTTGTCTGACTTAATATGTCATCTAGGTAAAGTTAGACTAATTGTCAATCAAATTAATGCAACATGTAAGTGGTTTTGATGTAGTGTTCCTAAATTATTAACATTATTGTGGAAGATTACTGCACAGTATCATCATAGCGTAAAATTATCCTCTTTCATTAATTTCAGCAACTTCTATGGTGGTGCCTCTCTAAGAAATTACAACCAAAAGTCTTGATAGATCCACAAGGACCTCTCTCATAAGTCTTATGTGAATTTTTTCTATTCTATTTGGACAAAGTTGAGAGTTTGATAGCTGGTAGAGTTGTGAAACTCTAGCGAGATATTGATAGATTTGAGAACTTTGTACTATTGCCAAACTATGTATATTGGTTTAATTTGGTTCTTGTCGTGTACTTAGAGAGATCATTTAAGGAGTTTAGTTCTGATCATATATGTTCATCTTTGTCGGTAACATTTAAGTTTCTAAAATTTTCAAATGGCCGATGAAGTTGCAAGGTTCAATATGCTTTGAAGGAGAAGAGAGGAACCAAAGATGAGAAGTATAAGATTGAAATGCACAAGAATATAGAAGGAAACTACCATTTGAACCATATCCAGCAGTGTTTTGATTGAAGTTTATCTGTTTAGGAATGGTGTTGTAATGCAAATTTTTGAGAGACTTCTGAGTTGAATTATGTTCTAGGAAGTATAAAGTCAGTGATGATATTATGAATTTGAATTGTGATTCTCTTTACACGTGTCTTCAATGCCTTGAGTAATGAACATCTAGTGTTTTGTTCCAAACAATGATGCTATTAATTTTTATCCATTTAGCTTGTTAGTGAGATATTTGATTTATTTTTAATTGTGCTACTTGTTTGTCATTGTCCTTAGATCTATTTCTCATTCTTGCAAGAATAAACAACGAGATCCTTTATCTACTACAAGTGTTATTAAATTTTTTGCACGCATTTGTAAGCAGCATCTACGGTGCTCATTATAGACCCCTACAATCAACAACACTTGCCAGAAAATAGATCAAGACTTAGGACATCATTGTCTTACTTTTGACTTGTGCTATCCAGGAGCTTCAAGAGCACATGGTTCATTAATATTATTAACAAAATATTCACACATTCATTATTAGTAGTACAAAAAAATCAAGTTTAAAAAATAAATAATATATAAATTATTTATAAAACAGGACTTATAAATTTCACATATATATTAACTATTACATGATTAAGGGTATTTTAGTCTTTCTATATTTTCTTTTAATTTTTATTTTTTTTTTTGTCGAACATTCTCTTCAGCTTTTTTTTTTTTAAAAAAAGATTAATTTTATCCAAACATATAACTCTATTTTAGAAAAAATTTACAACTATGTTTCAGAAAAAGTCAAAAAAATAACTTTTAAAAAATATTGAACCTTTTCAGCTCTGCCAAACGTCTCCACAAAAGTGAGAAGAGAAAGGTGAAGTATTCCCCATTATTATTTATATTTGATAATAATTTTATAAAGATAATAGATAGGAGTAAGGATGACAAAATAGATTAACGAAGCGGGTTCAGAATGACCTATATAATAATCATGTTAAAATTATTCAATCCTAACCCTAATTTATATATTTATATGGGTCAAAAATATCAACCATAATCTAATCTATTTAATAATTGGATTAAATTCGAGTCAACTCATTTAATAGTTAAAATTATTAAAAATAAAATAAGTATATATATATATATATATATACGGCACGGTTTGACGATCGTCGGTCACCAATTTATATAATTTTTTCTCCTTTCTTTGATTCCTGGGCCAATTTCACCTTTTTACAACCGATTGCCACTCTTAGCTCTGAACATCGTTGTTGCTGGCCAACGATCGTCATTCGGAGCCCAAAAATCACGTCGTTCTTTTTCTCACCTTCTTGTAGTCGTTCTGGATTGATTCATTTCATCAATTTCGGCATCGACATGTTGCCGAGATAGCGGGATCCGGTAAGCTCGAATCTTTTTTTCTAATCAATTTCATTCTAAGTTGATCAATTTCATCAAGATTCTATTAACACGTATGTTTTTTCTAATTTTTCTTTTGTTTTTTTCGCTAGCCCACGCTGATAGTGACGCGGAGAAGAAGAATTTTGTAGGTATTTCAATATCAATTGCATGTCTTTGATCTAGATTTCATTTCACTTTCTGTTTGATTTGAAATTTCTTTTTCCAATGTTTGATTTTAATTTTTGTTTTGTCTAATTTTTTTATCTATCGTTCCTCTGTTTTATGCAGATGAATAGATATGCTTATGAGGATGGAGACGCGATGTGAAAAGTCTACTGTCCAGTGAAGTTGTCTACTGAAAAATTTGTGAATGTTGTGTTGTGAATGACTAGAAACAGAAATCTAAGCAACAACTTTGTGTTTTGTTATTGTGAATGTTGTAAAGACCTGAATGTTGTGAAGATTCGTATGAATGAAAAATTGTTGTCAATGGAAGTGTTCTGGACAATGAATTGATGAAAGCTTGTGAATGATGAATGAATCATGAAGTGTTGTGGATAATGAATTATGAAAGCTTCTATAGAGTTGTATTCTGTTATTTTTGAATATTATATATGGCTTCAATGCAAGGAAGCAAAAGATTAATCTTCCAGCAAGCAAAAATAAAATTGTAAAGACAAACAATACAGAGTAAAACAGAGAGCAAAAACAAAACTGAAAAAATTAAAAAAAAAACTAAATTAAAACATAGAACAACTCACTTTATAAAGGATAAATTTATCATTGACTACTAAATAAAACTAATCTATTGTCATTAGCTTTCACATAATCTTTTTTTTCTCACTTCTAACATCTCATTTCGTTTGCACCTCTCTGTTTGTGCTTCCTCTCTTTTGCCAACTTCGCAGTCCACCATTGTTTCTAAAATTTTTTTCATACTCATCTCTTCTTCTACCAAAATGGCTCAGCTTGACACAAGTATTTTTTTGCCATTCAAGAAATGATCATGACCTTTCTCTTTCTCTCATTATGGTTTGAACGTTATTGCTTACATTTTTTTCTATGTTTAATTTCAGATTGCCAGCTTGGTTCTTTTTCTCCAACTCCAAATGAACGCAACGAGAGTGATAAGTCACCGTGCTTAGGAATGACATTTTAAACCCTTGATGTTTCGAAACAATTCTATATAAATTATGAGAAGCCGTGAGATTTAGTGTCGTTACCCGATCTACAAAAAAGATACGAGCTAATTCTGATAAAGTCACTCTTTGTCAAATGACCCATGTCGTTATAGAAATCACAGAAGTCGGGGTTTGCAAAAAACAAATAACGGATTCGAGAAAGAAACAAAAAAAAAGAGAAGCACAAGTACGGCGAAGTATGGATGCTCTGCAATAATGAGAGTGAAAAAGTAACTAAAAAGAATGTGGGAAGTTGTGGATTATGAATGTTAGCACAATCACGGCTTAGTTAGCCCTGCAAAATGAATGCGTATGCCTATTTGCAGAAATTTGCCTATTACAGTTAAGATATTAATTGACTCATTCCGATATGAAGGTATAGCCGTCACTAATGTTACAGATATACTTGACGGGCCACAGTATGGTTTTGATAATAGAGACAATTGCCATTGTGCCGGTCGAAGGAATACAAAAAACCTATAAGTAGCGATCCTACCGCATCCCTTAATTTCTTTAAAATGAGGAGTATAGAAAATCCGAGTGTTTTTTATACAATACAGATGGATGAAGAGTTAAGGGCAATAAATTTTCTTGGATAGACGGCAGATCACGCACACAATTTTAGTATTTTAGTGATGTCGTATTCTTTGACACCACCTACCGCACGAATGTGTTGGAGATGCCATTTGCACCATTTACTGGAACCATCACATGCAGTCAATCCAGTTTAGTTGTGCACTAACTTTAGATGAGGCAGAAGAATCCTTTCAGTGACTCTTTGAGACATGACTTGCAGCTACAGGCGGCGATGCTCTACGTTCAAATATTACATATCAAGATAAAGCTATGACAGCATATGTTGTAAAGGTATTCTCAAATACACGATATAGATTTTATCTGTAGCATATTCTGAAAAAATTTGCAGAGAAACTTTCACATGTGTATTTCAAAAGTTCAAATTTCAAAAAAGACATTAAGAAGTGTATTACGGAAAGTTATAAACTTTTGAGACTCGATGGAAGAAATTATTATGTACATATATATTGCAAGAGAATAAGTGGCTCCAAAATATATATAAGATTAGATAAAAATAGGCACATGTCTATCACTTGGATACTTTCTATAACGGTATGAACAGTACCAAACGCTCTGAAGATATGAATGGTGTTTACAAAAAAGTTTTCAATCGAGAACAACACTTCGAGAATTTGTATTAATGAATGAAAAGTGTTTGAGTAAAATCATTGAGATAGAAAAGAAAGAAGATTATACGAGTGAACACTCGTGTCGTATTGTCAACGAAAACGTATTCGTCTTGCAAAGTGTAGCAAAACTATACACGAGAAATGTGTACGATAGATTCAAATAAGAATTTGAAACACTCAAGCTGAGTATGTGTTGCATGACGATTCAAAGGGTAGTGACAGCTAAACGACTTATAAATACTTATATTTATAAGTTTTGAGTGTAAGGTGATCGGCGTGAGTGGAAGCTCAATCCAACAACAAGAAAAGGTAGCTGTGAGTGCAAACTTTTTGAGTTTATTAGGAATTCTTTGTCAACATTTTGTGAAGGTTTTTCTGAATTGGGATATAGAAATACCAAATCACTTTATTTTTTAGCGGTGGGAAAAGAAGGTAAACAAATATAGAGCTAATTATGATGGTGGATCTATAATTGGGCATGATAATACTAATTACTGAGAACTACACACCTACAGATGGTTTGGAACCAATTGGTTTATGAGATTGCTGATACCGACGAGGGCTATCAAATTTTAATAAAAGCACTAGAAGAAACAGCACTACACTTAGAGAAGTGATGAAGACTAATGGCCATGTTAGCATTCCAACACTAGAAAAAACAACCCCAGTTGATGCATCTCAAATCTTACTATTGAATCCTCATATCTTACAAACTAAGGAAAAAAAAAAAGAAAGAACTATTCATAAGAGTAATAGTAGAATAAAAGAAGGCTTGAAGAAAGCCACTACAAAAGCCAAAACAAAAACAGTTAGAAAATGCGCATAACGTAACAAATCTGGTGTTCAACACGACAAACGAGATTGTCCTGAAAATTTAATTAGAAAAAATAAGGCAAAAGTAAAATTATAGCTTAGCTTTGATTAGTAGAATACTTTCTTTTTGGATTCAAATTTTTCTCTTAACATTTATCATCACTATTAAAATTAATAGTTTTTTGAAGTGATGATGCTGGGGACAAAAGTAGAAATGATGGTGAATGCAATGATAATAGTGAAGAAGAAGACAATGATGATAAGGAGCTATCTATTCATTTAGAGTAAGATGATGAATTTTTTTGGCATTTTTGGATGTTGTATTCAATCTTTTTAAGTTGCATTGTATAGAAAGCAATTTATTATATGTGACTGTTATGTTTGTATTACTTTTTCCTGTTTGCATTTCTAATATTTATCTCTATTTATCCAAAACAAATAATGACAAAAATAATGAAATAAGCTGGAATAAAATAGTGAAAAAGAAAGTAAAAAAAACAGTGAAAAAAAAAGTGAAATAAAGAAAATGAATAAAAAACAGTAAAAAAGAAGGTGAAAAAACATAAATTAAAAAAAGTGAAATAAAGCAAAAAAATTGAAAAAAGAAGGTGAAAAATAATTTTAAAAAAAGTGAAATAAAAAAGTGAAAAAAGAAAATAAAAAACAAACAGTAAAAGAAAGGTGAAAAAAATAAATTAAAAAAGTGAAATAGAAAGGTGAGAAAAAAGGGTGAAAAAAGAAAGTAAAAAATAGTGGAAAAAAGAAAATAAAAAGAAACAGAAAAAAGTACAAAAAATAAATTTAAAAAGAAAGTGAAATAGAAAAAATGAAAAAAAAAAGTGAAATAAAGAAAAAGTGACATAAAAAAGAAAAATAATTCAAAAAGAACAGTGAAACAGAAAAAGTGAAAAAATAAAGTGATTTAAAGTGAAATAGTGAAAAAAGTGAAAAAAAATTTAAAAAAACAAAGTGAAATAGAAAAAGTGAAAAAAACTGAAAAAAAGGGTGAAAAAAGAAGTGAAATAAAGAAAAAGAAACAGAAAAAATGAAAAAATAATTCAAAAATATAGCGAAATAGAAATGTGGGAAAAAATTGTGAAAAAAAATTAAAAAAAAGAGTGAAATAAAAGAAGTGGAAAAAAATAGAAAAAAATTATTTTATAAAGATAGAGAGTGTTCACACATAAGCATTTACTTGAATATAACTCATATTTTCATTCACTAGACATAGATCACTTGAATCACATTCACACTTAGAGCATTCACTAGCAAAACTCACACTTGCATTCACTTAAACATAGCTCCACCTTGAGCATTACATTACAAATACATATATCACAATGAGCATTCACACTTACATTCACTTGCACAACTCACACTTACATTCACTTAAACATAGCTCCACCTTGATACATTCACAAATACATAGCTCGCAATGAGCATTCACACTTACATTCACTTGCATAGCTCACACTTGCATTCACTTAAATATAACTTCACTTGAGCATTACATTTATAACTACATAACTTATAATGAGCATTCACCTAAACAAAATATTCACTGGTGCATTCAAATGTTTCTCTTTCAAAGATTCACTCAAACAGAAGTTTGAGCATTCAATATCCATTCACCTAGATAACATTTACATTTCATTCCATTTCAAACAATTTCATACATAATTCTAAACACCTGAGGAGAATATTTACATTCCATTCTATTACAATGTACTATTTATATTCCATTTACTGCACCATTCAATTAACATCAACAACTTGTCAACTTCTACAAATCATACAGAATTTTCACTAGATAGTTTCTAGTCATTAACATCATACAAAACATTCAATATATTCCCTATATTACAAAACTAACACATCACTACATTCAATTGATGCATATGATCGATGAAAGAGCTCGATATCAATTAGCTCACTGATCAGTAAGCTTCAACAATATGCATTCATATAATATAAAATAAGCATCAAGAAGAAGAATCAGCATTCTTCAGTAGGCACTTCCTTCCTGTCTCCATCTTCACCAGTCTTCATTGGTATCCTCCATTCATCTGCAGAAAACAGAGGGAGAATAAAACCAAAAAACAAATTCTACTGGAACTGAAATCATGCAGAATATTAAATTGAAATTTAAATAAAACTAGCTGCACTTGGAATTAAAATTACGTGAATTGAAATTAAAATCTAGATCAAATATGTAAAATTGACATTGAACTACCTGCAAAAATTTTCTTCTCCATATCACTGTCAGCACCAGGCTAGCAAAAAAGGAAAAGAAAGAAAATTAGAAAAAAAAATGTACGTGTTAGTAGAATTTTGATGAAATTGATCAATTGAGAACGAAATTGATTAGAAAAAAATATTGAACCTTACCGAATCCTGTCGTCTTAGCAACACGCTCGATGCCGGAATTGATAAAATAGATCAATCCAGAATGACTAGAAGAAGGTGAGGAAAAAAACGACGCGATTTTTAGGCTCTAAATGACGATCGTCGGCCGGCAACGGCAATCTTTTGCTACGATGTTCAGAGCTAGGACTAGCGATCGGTTGCAGGAGAGGTGCAATTGGCCCAAGAATCAAAGAAAGGAGGAAAAAATTACGCAAATTGGTGGCTGGCGATTATTAAACTGCGCCAAGATCGATCATGAGGCGAACGCTCGGGCAACGAGAAGGAGAGCGAGCGAACGGGAGGGAGAAGGAAGGAGAGAAGATGAAAAAAAGAAAAAAATAAATTAACTTGGTCTGGCTGAATGGCATGCGAAATAACGAGTATGCCCTTCGACTAGCTCCTTACTGCACTTCCCTCCATGTGAATCACAACCATCAAAATTTGATCCGACGGTTGTGATTCGAAATACACAATGTGCACTAGTAGTGCATACTGTACACATAACTGACCCGTATATATATATGCACATCTCATTCCTACAGGCACATGATTTACTGTAGGCACATGGGGCTGAATTGACGGTTGTGATGCAGGCACTTAATCCGCAGACGGCTGTGATGCGCTGGAGCGTTTTTAACCTAAATGTGCTACAACCAAAGGCTGTGATGCAGGTACTTAATCCGTAAACGGCTGTGATTCGCTCGAGCGATTTTAACCTAGATGTCCTGCAGCGGTGCTGCCTCACAATCATTCTCAATCTTTTTTTCCTCCACTCCATAACAGTGTCTTCTACTCCGCCTCCAACCTTACGAAATCTAGCCGAAAGCGCTCACTGCCGACTCAATTTCGCAATAGAGTCTCGATTTCAACTTCTGATCAAGATCGGAGGCTCGATTTCACGATTCCGACCGAAATCGAACTCTCCACGGCTCGATTTCACGATTTCGGTCTCCAATTCAGCTATTGAAAATGAATCCGGCCCGATTTCGTCTTCGACGTCCTCTCCGGTTCGATTTTGCCATTCCAGCTGAAATTGAGTTCCCCGCGGCTCGATTTCCGGCTCGGTTTTGCAATTTCGATCCCTATTCGGCTGTTGATGATGATTCCAGCCGGACCCGATTTCGTCTTCGGCTTCCACTCCGCCTCGATTCGTGTTTTCGTTTCCCGATTTATTTAAATTTTCGCCGATTTATTTTAATTTTTGGTGATTTGTTTTGATTTTCACTGATATGTTTTGATTTTATTCACGCTAATTTGTTTTATGATGTTTTGAATTTGTTTTGTGGTGTGTTAGACTCATTTTATGATATATTGGATTTGTTTCACGGTGTATTGAATTTGTTTCATGTTGTATTGAATTTGTTTAACGGTGTATTAATTTACAATGTATTGATTTTTTATTTATGTGTAGTGGATAGTTTGGGATATTGAATGTAAATTACTAAAACTGAAATGTTTGGATATATTGATGAGGCAATGATGAGGCTGGAAAAAATAATTTTCCTAAATCTACTCTGACCCTTTAAGATAGCAAGGCAGTAAGGATGGCAACTGGCAAAGTCAGGTGGCAACCACTGCAGTTGTGATTAGAGAAGGCAGTGCTCGGTTGGAGAGAACAACATCGAACTGTTTTCGTATAGTCATAATATAGGTACTATCTTTGAATCTCAGTGCTTACAGTAAATCATGTACTTTGAGCCTCCCTCTACATTTTTATCTCTATTAGTCGGTTGCTGTTTTGGTGTTGATGAAAGAATGCTCGAAAGCTAGCACCTGTTATGATATGTAACTGGATACTGGATGTGTAACCATTTTATTGTAAAATATAATTCGATGCTGGAAATGTAACTTCAATGTAGCAGATGCTGTAATTCTCATGCGTACTATGTAATCAATATAATTTTTCTCTTGTTACTGTAATTCCTTCTACTCTGAAATAAAATTTTTTTAGATTAAAATTTACTTTCAAATACATTATAATCAGTAGTTATTGATGAAAATTATTGAAAAAATTTTGCTTTTAATGTTACCAAATAATTCAAACGAATGATTATAAATATTAAAAATTCTTAACTTAATTGATTATAATTAAAACAAAAAAGAAAACACAACAACAAACTAAATTGATTGTATTTAAGATAGCGTTTGATTTCAACAGATAACATCTGCTATCTGTCTTTAATTTCTTCACACGACGGCATACAGCTTTTAAATTCAAGTCATAACATCTGCCATTAAATGCTTGCTACAGTTATCACCAACTTCCTTTCTCCTGCGCTCATCCTATTCTTCTCCAGCGTTCTGTTCTGCGTCTCTCTTCCTGTGCCATTTTATTTCTGCTTCGTCTTCTTTCTTACACTACTTTAAATTTCAACAATACCAAAACTTTTTCTCTATTCTTTTTATTCTCCTGTTAGACAAAACAAATATTCAGCATTTGTGCTAAGCTATTCAGCATTCTTCTCTATGGCTCAAGACACGGCAAATTTTGAACAAGGTGTCTTAACTGATACATTTATTGATAAAGTTTTTTTGTTGTAATATTGTGATACTGAATTTAAAACAAGCATAATAAGTGTCATAACAGAACCCAAAAAAACTTTGCAGCTATTTTTAATTTTCTTCATGTTGAAAGTGAAATAGAGGATGAAAAATGATTAAGAACAAAATTGTTTTACAAAAATACTTCTTTATTATGCTATACCTTTCAAAATTTTAATGCAATTCTTTTTTTAGATATAGTTCTTCCAAATACAGATAGCAGAGACCGAGTGCTCTGTTGTATCATTTCAGAACATGATAGTAGAGAAGGAAAAGTCATCTTATATAGATATGATTTTTCCTAACTCTTAAAGTTGCAAAAAAACTTTATATATATTATGAAAGAGCAACTAGATTTAGTACGATTACTCGAAGTACCGATAAAAAAAGGTTACGATGAAGTCACCTCTTGTCTAATTACTTGCTAACGTTTTGGTGCACATAGAGACCATACCAAGAAACAAACAGATGAGAATTTTCATAATGAAGCTATTAACTAGAAGATAAGTACATCAACAGTGAAATGCGGATGTCCTATAAGGATAAAATGACAAAGCAACCAACTGGATCGTGGAAGGTGATTCAGTATATTAGTGAGCATAATCATAATTTTTTCAGTCCAACGAAAAGGATACGCATGCCGTTTCTAAGCATATGCCCGCTGCAGCAAAGATGTTGATCGACTCATTTCATGATGAGGGCATACCCGTCAATAAGTTATAGATATTCTCGATGGAGCACAGATTGGTTTTGATGATAGAAATTGTTGGAATCATTTGGGATCATCGAAGGAGTACTAAAAACCTATCCAAGGGGATGCAACTGCAGCACTTAATTTTTTCAAGAAGAAGAGTATTAAAGATCCAATTTTTTTTTATGCAATATAGATGGATAGTAAAGCAAGAGTAATAAATTTTTTTGGGTGAATGGTCGGTCTCGTCTACAGTTTCAGTATTTTGGTGATGTATGTTCTTTGACACAACATACCGTACGAACACGTATGACATGTCATTTACCGCATTTACTGGAGTGAATTATCATATGCAGTCAATTTCATTTGGTTGTGCTTTTGAAATGAGATGGAATGAATTTATATGTAAGTACAATTTAGAAGAGAATGAATGGCTTCAAAGGATATACAACATTCGAAAAAAGTGAGCTCCAGTTTATCATTTGGATACATTTTATGCTGGCATGAATACTACAAGACGATCTGAATGTATGAACTCTGTTTACAATAATTTTTTTCATCCAACAATAACTCTTTGCGAGTGTGTAGTGAAGAACGACAAATGTTTAGCCAAAATTGTTGAAAATAAAAAGAAAGAGGATTATATTAGCAAACATTTTGATCGCATTGTCGATGGTCATGCTTTTCTTTTGAAGAATGCAGCAAATGTGTATACTAGAAATGTATACGACAGATTCAGAAAGGAATTTGAGAAAGTTCAAGCAAAGTATGTTTTATATCACGATGAAAAGGATAGTGATGGCTATACAACTTTCAGTTACAAGTCTCGAGTGCCTGGTGACGATCATTCGTGGAGAGTTAAATTCAACCATACCACTAACGAATGCTACTATGAATGCAAACTTTTTGAGTTTGTTGGTATTCTTTGTGGACATCTTATGAAAGTTTTTCTATCCCGTGATATAGAAATACTTGATAATCTCATTCTTAAGAGGTGGATGAAACGGGCTAACAAGTATAGAGCTGAGTATGATGGTGGAGTAGTACGAGGCCATGAGCATTCTGACCTATTGAGAACTACCCAATTTTTAAAGATTTTCACTCAATTGGCCTATTAAGCTGGTGAAGCAGAGAACACTTTCTAATTGATGTTGAAAACATTACAAAAGTTGTCGCTACAGATCAATGAAGTAAAGAAGATTAATAAGAGCTCCCGAATCCATTCATGCACTGCTACAGAGAGCACACAAGTTAATGCAACTCAAGTTCTACTTTTAAATCCAAATATTTTGCAGACTAAGAGAAAAAAAGGAGAAGGAAAAGTTCTACCGGTAATAGTAGAACAAAAGACGGTTTAGAGAAATCCGTTGCAAGAGCCAAAGCAAAGATATGAAGAAGATGTGCTTGCTATAATAAGATCGGAGTTAAACATGACAAATAAAACTGTTCTGAAAATCTAAATAGAAAGAAGAAGATAGCTATTAATAAAGATATGACACCAAAGATAGTGATGATACTGAATCCATAAACACAATAGATCTCAGCAACAGTTATGATGAACTATCAATAGGTTATGGCTTTTAAGATGAAATTTGGTGAAATATATGATTTTTGTATAACTGTAAATATGTATTTTATTCAAGTTTACTCTCTATTTTAGATGAAATTGTATTTTTGTTCAATCTTGCTCTCTGTTCAAGCTTGCTTTCTATGACTTTTGAGATGAAATTGCTCTCTGTATGCTCAAGCATTGCTCTCTCTTTATTGTATATTGCTCTCTATTTTGGTCAAGCTTGCTCTCTGTTAGTTCTATTTTGCTCTCTGTTTGCTGTATCTTAGTCTCTATTTGTTGTATTTTGCTCTCTATTTTCGAAAAGCTTGCTCTTTGTTTGCCACTCAGTTGCTTCCTATTTTCTTGCTGTGTAATTGCTTTGCTCTCTGTTTTCGGAAAGCTTGCTCTCTGTTTGCTTTACACTGCTCTCTATTTGCTTGCAGTGTAATTGCTCTCTGTTTAATCAAGCTTGCGTGCTATTTTTCTATAATTGCTTACTATATAAATTTTTGTATGTTGTATAATTGCTTACTATATAATGACTTATACTGTATAATGCTCTCTATGTATGTTATAATAATTGTATACAACTTGCTATATTATTTATTACTGTATACTAATTACTGTATTAGTGACTACTATAGTGCCGTATACTACTTGCTTTTTAATAATTGCTTACTACATTTCCAGCGACCAAAAAAACCTAATACACTAAATTTTGTCTCAAGCATCTCGTTACAAAGCTCAAACAGAGTCACTTTTACAGCATTTGGTTACATTTTATAAGAGAGTTACATTTTCAGAATATCCATACAACAGATTTATATTGCCAGTAACTGATTACATGTCACAAAAGAGAAATACATTTTTTCGCATCTGGTTACAATTCACAATACAGAGTTACATAGCCAAACATTTGGTTATCTCACTACAACAAAGAGAGGAAGAGAGGAGGGAGGTTCAAAGATAATGATTTTAATCAATCACTAAGATTCGAAGAAATGTTTGAATCAACCAATGCTCTCTACCTCTCTCAATACCTTCTGTAATCACGGCTGCAGTGGTTGCCACTGTTATTTGACAGTGGCCGTCCTTACTGCCTAGCCAGTGTACACAAAAGGTAGTGCGGATTGAGGAAGTACAGAAAATAAATTTGCAGCCTCATCATTGCCTCATCAGTATTTCCAGCAACTAATAATATTTCACAATAGAGAGTTAATATTTCTAACATTCTTTCAAAAATAAGAGCAATTTGCAAACAAACAAAGAGCAATTTTGAACCCTCATCATTGCCTCATTTATATTTTCAAACGGCTGTGATGCAAGAAACCAACATACCTTTCCAGTTAAGGCAACCATGAATTCAACAAATGATTCCGGCCAAACCATCAAAGATCTATAAAACCAATACACCGTAAATCAAAGTCAATACACCATAAATCAAAACCAATACCGATAAAATAAATTCAATACACCATAAAATAAATCAGCGAAATCCGAACAAATCGCAAAATCAAAATAAATCAGAGAAATTCAAACAAATCATCCAAAGCGAAAGTTTCAATAAATTCAAGAAAATTAAAACAAAGTCATGCCGGAATTGAAGCCAAAAACGAAGCCGAGCCGGAATCTTGATCACAAGCCGAAATAGAGTCTATACTTAGATCGAGCGCATCGGGGACGTATTTACTTTAAAAACGCTCTAGCGCATCATAAACGTTCGCTGATTAAGTGTCTGCATCAAAGCCGCTGATTCAACACCTTGTGCTTACAGTAAATCATGTTCCTTCGAGGGACGAGATCGGACCGAATTCATTCTCAACAAACGAATCTGGGAAAGGAATCGCGAATTGAGCCGGAGCGGAAGCAGGAGACGAAATCGGGTCCATCCGAAATCATCATCAGCAGTTGAATAAGACCAGAATCGCGAAACCGAGCCGAAAATCGAACTGCGGAGAACTCGATTTCAGTCGGAATGGCGAAATCGAGCCGGAGAGGACGCCGGAGACGAATCCGGTCCGATTCATTCTCAATAGCCGAATGGGAGATCCGAATCGCGAAATCGAGTCCAATCGGGATCATCATCAAAGGTCGAATAGGGATCGAAATTGAGCAGAAAATCGAACTAGGGAGAACTCGATTTCGACCGGAATCGCAAAATCGAGCCGCGAAGAGCTCGATCTCAGTCGGAATCGCGAGCTCGAGCCGGAGTTGAAGCCAGAGACAAAATCGAGCCTCCGATATTGACCAGAAGCCGAAATCGTGACTCTGTTGGAAAATCGAGCCAGCTGTGAGCGCTTCCGACTTGATTTCGCACGGTTGGGGGCAGAGCGGAAGACGTCGCTGTGGAGTGGAGGAAAAAAAGATTGAGAACGGCTGTGAGGTAGCACACGCTGCAGGACATCTAGGTTAAAGACGCTCCAGCGAATCACAGCCATCCTTAGATTAAGTGCCTGCATCACAACCGTCGATTCATCACCATGTGCCTATAGTAAATCATGTGCCTGTAGAGATGGGATGTGCCTACATCCCATTCATTATATATATATATATATATATATATATATATATATATATATATATATATAAATGAAAAAATTTAATGTCATTTTTTTAAATAGTTTTTAATAACTAGACAATATATGCTTTGCAAATAATTATAAAGATTAAACGATCAATTTCAGATCAACCCAAACTGAATCTGGTTAAGTTTTAATGTCAAACTTGGGTCGATCTAAATTGACCCAAATCTAGCTAAAGTCAAACTTAAACCTGACTTATTCGTATTGATTTCGGATTGATTTTACGGGTCGGGTTATATATAGCTATTTCTAAATAGGAGAGGAGGATACTGGAACTGCTTCCCTTCCATCCCTTATACGCGCCAAACTTCTTAACCTGTCGGATAGGGTTAGCAATTTTCGATCCGACCCGAAAATTCGACCTAAAAAAGTCGAGTTTGGATCAAGCTAGGGGTGGCAATTCGGATTCCTGAATCAGTTCTGGATCGACTCATATAATAATCGGGTCAAAATTATTCAATCCTAATCCAACCCATTTATTTATATAGTTTAAAATTGTCCACCCTAAACCAACCTATTTATAACCGATTCAACTCGGATCGACCCATTTCATAATTAAAATTATTAAAATAAAAATTATAAATATTAATTTTTAATTATAATATATAAAAATTATTTTATATGATATATTTAAAAAAATATTAACTTTGACAAAATTTATAAATTAAATAAATTAAATTTATATATATAGACAAATTAAATTCAATTTTTTTGTTATTATTTTCTAATTATTAAATAATATATATTATATAAATAATTATATGGGTTAAACGGGTCAATTTCTGATCAACTCGACCCGAACCTATTTAAAATTCTCGGATCATTTTCAGATCGACCCAAAATCGACTAAGGCTTGACCTGAACCCTACCTTTTCGGGTCGGGTCGAAATTTGCCACTCCAAATTAAGCCTTAATCGGATTCGGGTCAATTTCGGATCGACACCCGAAAATGACCCAACAAAGTTAAATAGATTCGGATCGGGTTCGAATTGATCCAAAATTGATCCATTTAATCCGTATAACTATTTATATAATATATATTATTTAATAATTAAAAAATAATAGCAAAAAATTTGAATTTAATTTGTATATATATATTTCTTAACTTATCTTAATTTAACTAAATTTTACTTAATTTATAAATTTTATCAAAATTAATAATTTTCTTTTTAGATATATTATAATTAATAATTTATATATATTATTATTAAAATTATTATTTATAATTTTTATTTTAATAATTTTAATTATTAAATAGATCAATTTAAATTTGATCTAATTATTACATAAATTAAATTAAAATTAATAATTTTAATTTATATAAATAAATAAATTAAATTAGAATTAAATAATTTTGATTTAGATTAAAAATTCGAATTGCCACCGGTATCGGAAGTGGAATAGAAAAATCGCTTCTCGCCT
This sequence comes from Acanthochlamys bracteata, assembly GCA_019914995.1. Lineage (NCBI taxonomy): Eukaryota > Viridiplantae > Streptophyta > Magnoliopsida > Pandanales > Velloziaceae > Acanthochlamys > Acanthochlamys bracteata. The sequence goes on from CM034145.1 coordinate 3,087,789, forward strand.
AAAATCTTCTCTCCTTGCTCATCATTCCATTTTCGTTCTTCGTTTCTCTCCCGCGGGCTCGTCTCTCCCTCTCCCTCTCCGGCGCGCGAATTCTCCTCCCTGCGCGATTTCTCCTCATCCGCACCGAAGCTCCTTTCCTTCTCCTCCACCGCCGCTGCCTGCGCTAATCGCCCGCGAGCGATCGAAGCCGCCACTGCTGCTCCGTCCCCGAACACACACACACTCTCTCTCGCGCGCGCGCAAAAAATTCTCGAGAAATCATTTGCTTCTGCTCGAAATCTGTTCCAGGTAAAAGAAATTTTCTAATAATAAGTTGGATTTAGTTTTCTGTTCTTAGTTTTGTTGGATTTTTATTTTTCTAGTGACAAGTTCGTTGAATTACTGATAATGTGTTTCTGATAGGGTTCGTTCTGCGTTGGATAACCAGGTATTGCACTAGAGGTTTTAGAAGTAAAGGTTGTGATTGATTGGGTTTTGAATTGTACTTCTAGTGTTGGGGCTAAGGTTGGATAGAGAACTAGAATGGTAATTAAAGCGACTGAATAATTACATTGTTCAATTTGATCACTGGAAAGTGTTTTTCAGATGGAAAGTTAAATTGCGATGATGCGAAATAGAGAAAATAGACATGCTACAGTAACAGTTCTAAGAGTTGAAACTATCATTATGCAGTTATTTTAGTACTAGATGAATCGATAAAGGATGCCCCTAAAAGGTGATTATGTGTAGATATTTCTAGCATATATATGTGATACTGGAACTTGCTAATTGATCATGTTGAAGATATACTATCTTATTATGGGCTAAACAAGGGAGGTCCTTGGTAATATGAATTGCCAAATCTCATTGTGCATAGCTTGGAAGTTCTAAGATTCAAGCTAAGAATGGGTTTTGCTGATGTTACGACCTTTATGCGCTAAGAAGAAGCTTGCACATTAATTCTTTGACAACACTCACTACTTTGCCCATATGCCTCAAATAACTTTTGATACTGTGAGATTCTCCTTGTAAATATTTATCATTTTGTTTTAAAAGATTCTAATCAGATTTTGTGCTTTACAATTGTCTTGTTTGTTTTTTTAGATTGCCATTCAAATCTGAACTTTTGACTTTTATGAGCCTCCTTTGATTTGAGTGATGGGCGTAAGTGTGATTCTTATGCCATCCGATGGAGAGCTAATCTTTTCGGGATAAAATAGAAGTTTTCAGATGTTGCATTCTTAATGTTTTTGAAAAGTTGTTTGATGTATCATGAATCATTACAAATAAAATATGATTAATATTAAGTCTTACTTTGTGTAAGATTTACATGTGCTTGGCCAATGTAGAATATATAATTCAAGTCCTATATTTGATATCGTTTTGGTAAGCTAGCTCGATGGAGTTGTGTGCTTAGCAGGTACTAATAGGAAGGTGGATGGTGCGTAGTGAAGGTCATACTGGTTGTTGATTTAGCATGTCATAGTGGCAAGTGATTGCAAGCTTTTTCTTCTGGGTCATAGTTGCTAGCTACAGTTAATAGAACTGTGAATGAGATGCAAAACATTTAATAGGTTGGCTTCTCTTATGGTCCAAACAGAAAAAGTTGGTATGGAAAATTGTTTATTTTAGAAGTTATTAACATCTGTTTTTACTATTGCATACATTATTGTTCCTTATGCGTGTTTCTCTCCTGGTTTTAGGGATATGGCCAACAACAGTCTGAGTGGATCAATTCCTTTATCCATTAGTAAATTAGCCAAAATGACATCACTGTAGTAGCTTAACTTTTATCAAATGATTACCTAGATAAGAATCTTTTGTTTTAGAAACCTCTTTTCAGTTCACAGCTGACTTGTTTCGTTTCTATTACTGTCAGTCAACTTTGTTAACTGCTGAGAGAATGTGTGAATTAGCCAATAGTGATGATAGTTGGGACTCATTTCTTGTTCAGGGAGAGCAACCTGACATTTTCTCTAGGAACTTCTCCTCCTCAACTTCTGGGTTGACTTGCTTAATGAAGTCTGCTAGAGGTTCCATTGACTAAGAAGAAGAGTGGTCTATGGCTATCATTATTTTGTATACAATGAGTAGTTTTTATTTCTTAGCCATTCATGTAAAATATGTTTTCAATTTTTAGAAACTGCTTGTGAAACTTGGATAAGAAATCATAGTTTTTGTTTAATTTAATGTATAGAAATATGTGATGTGCTCAAAATATATGTATAATTTCACGTAATTCTGTATCATATATGCTTGATTTTATATAATAAAAATTGATTAAAATGAACCTTATCTTTTTGCTTTCTTTATTTTCAGTTTTCGTTGCGATTTGAGTGTTTTTTTTTTTAAAACATAACGTTTTAGTGGAATTTTGGAAAATGACTAGTTGGTTTGAAAGTCAAGATATTAAAGTTGGTTCATAATTTTTTTCAAAATGTTTTGCACGGCCAATTGGTACAGATTCATGAATGATGTTGACTAACAGTGCATACTTCAATCATGTGTACAGTTTCTAGAATTGAGTGCAGTTGAAGGTATTTTTATTTTTACATGACATGTGTGATATATGATTGGAACGATAAAACATAAACCTGGAATTCTCGTATGTTTTCAAATTTTTGGTAATAGAAGAGGAGGCTTATAAGAGTCAATTTCTACTGTTCTTGTTGTTGCTAGAACAGAGAGGAATACATAGAGGAGTAAGGAGCAAAGAAAAAAAATGGCAGTTTACTTAACATCATTCTTTTTTCAGGGTTGTATTATTCTATCTTTTATATTTCTCTTTGTGTTGATAGATTGAAAATTATGAAATAAATTTCTTTTTGTTGGGACTATAATGTAGCATAATTATGATAATTTATTTCTTAATTCTGTGCCATTCGGATTTTATAATTTCTTATTAAGTATTCATTACAGTGCTTAATTGTTACAAGTATCTCACCAATATTTAATAAAACTGAAATTCATAATGAGATCAAGATGTGATGTATTGATTAATCTATATAGTGAATGCTATGAAATGCATGAGAGACAGGAATGTATTTTCATGATTCGTGCAGTTAATGTATAATGCCACAAAATTTAATGAGATTTTATATATGATAATTCACATAGAGATATAGAAAATTATTGAATGAAAATATTTATGGTATAGTTTGAGAAAATGTATTAAAGGAATTAAAGTTTTTCAACTTTCAGTAAAGACATAATCATGGTCTTACGAAATTAAATTAGAATAGTTATGATAAAAGCAAATGCCCTAGCACTTGTCATTGAAATATCACAAGTTTTAGCTTTAGCTTTAACATTCACTCTACTTAAACAATTGTTCAAATAATTATATTATTAATTATTTTCGGTACTTAATAAGTTAACCAATTTTTTTGGGAACGATATTTCTCTTATCACTGTATTGCTTATGTGACTCATACACTTGTGATAACGAAATATGTACTTGACATATCTACATGAGTGATTATTTTAGATAATATACTCATAGCAGCTGCTTCTTTTTAATTTTGAAAAGTTTAATAATGCAAAAACTATATACTCTCATATATATAAAGTGTCAGTTATGTGTGTATACCTTGGTTACGGGTATAGTTTCTTTTTCCCTATGTATGCAACTTAATGGCTATTTTCTTTTTCGCCTGGCCTAGATAATGGTTGCTTAAAGCAGAGTAGTAAGCCTTATTAGATACTTTATTGGGAAGCCTGACTATACGAGGCATTATGTACTACTTTGATAACCGTATGATGTGTCAATAGATGATAGAGATTGAGTAAATATTTTTCATAATAAAAATTTCATATTGCACATGATTTATAGTATTAGTCACGGCTTATGGACATAAAAAATACCAAATATCTCTTTTAGCCCCAAAAAAAAAACAATAAAAGAATTCGAACTGTCTAGCTCAATGTCATAGTATATTTTATTAGGCATTCCTACTCACCCTTTTTGTTATAGTTATATGCATTATGTTGGTTATTTTAGAATTGTGTCACTCTAAAATAGCCTAGATACTTTTATGCTATAGATATTATGTAAGGCATATAATGTATTTAGATTTGTGTATTAAGATATTTTGGAAGTTAGAAATAATTTGTAAGTATATTTTTGGAGAACCCCCTGAAAAAGCATTCTCTATCATTCAATCAAAATCATCTCTACCGTTCATTGAGCAGGTGGAAAGGCCATATAAATAGGGAGAAGAACTCTCATTTGTAAACCATAAAAAAGCATTGTAATTATAACTTTTGTAAGTGTTATAAGGAGTTCTTTTCAAGATTCCTTTAACTGTTGTTCTCGCTTTCCGACTTTATCTCTAAGAACTATCAGTTTTTAGCTATTTTTAGTAGCTACATTAGAGAAAAGACATAGTTGCAAGAGGTGTAATTAAGTGTTGCATGCGAGCAAAAGTAAAAGTTTAGGCTCGTGATAATTGGTATCAATGCTAAGGTTTTCGCTAAGGAAAATGGCAACTAGCTAGGACGTCAAATCTATGAGGGAAGGAACACCGAAAGCAGAGCTCTCGAGGGTAGCAAGAGATGCAAGGAGAATTCAGGGGACTTAATCACGAACGTGATTACAAGGCTCACCTAAAGCTTGCGGTGCCAGATCAGATCAACCAATTCAAGGAAATAGGCCAAAGCATCGAGAAGCTCAAGAGATGAGAAGAAGAGCTTCATGGAGATGCAATGCTCCTTTAGTACGGTGGCTAATGCATTCTCTAACCAAGATAAAACGCCACTACGAACTATCTTTAGTGACATTAATGCTTTTAGGAGAAAGATTGTACCTTTAGAGAAGTGACCGAAGGATTGTCCTCTGAGTTAAGTGATGTCAAAGGAGGCTGGACCCATTGTAAGATGGCGGTCGCACATGCGGGAGTTGCAGGTATGCCGTCAACCTATCTTCTTCAAGGGTGGATGTTCCAAATATAAGGCATACAAATGGACGCGATATGTGAAGGAGATTGACAACTCCCTATGAAACTTAGAGCAATTCTTCAGAAGTAACGACATTACGGAAGATGCTAATAAGACCGACCACGCCATTATTTATCTGTAGGATATTAGGATGATATGGTGGAGAAAGAGCCATAGCGAGATTGAGAGGAGCAATTGCACTATTATCAATTGAGATGAGTTCAAGAAGGAGCTCAATATATAATTCTATTCACAAAATACCAAGAAAGAAGTCAAAGCAAAGTTTCGGTGATTAAGCCAACGTGGCAGCATCAGCACTACGTGAATGAGTTTCCTAAGTTGATCTTGAAAATCCACGATTTAGCAAAAAAAGAGTCCCTCTTTTACCTTCATGGATGGATTGTCAATGTAGATTGGATTGGAGTTTTAATGAAATAGACCTCAAAACCTTAATTCTACTATTGTTATAATCGAATTTTTAATCAAGCTTAAGAAGCCCAAAAAGAAGAAGCCTCTACAGTACATCGAAGGCAAGTGGGGGATAGCCACCAATCAAATGTGGCAAAATATGACCTTGTAAAGTCCAAGTGATGATTTAATAAATATCATTGAAGTAGTCAAGAAAAACGAAAAAATATAAGTTACTTTAAAATGCTTCATTTGCGATGAACCACATAGGGTAACATATTATCCAAAATAGAGCAAGCACTCAGTTTTATCGAGATAATGGACAAACCATAATAATAGCACGAGGAAATAAGGGTGGGCTCATTACAACTCCTTAATGTCGTCAATGCCTAAAAGTAAATTTCGAACACGAGAAGAAGAGCTATTATACGAATGATCAAATTTGGCGAACAAGAGGTTTGTGCTTTGGTGGACAAGAGAGTTACCCACAACTTGCTTGTGAAGAAGTAGGCTAAGAAACTTGACATCAAGTATGAAGGGGTAAGGGTAGATTAAGGTAGTTAACTTTGAGCCGATGTTAGTTGTGAGTGTTATTTGTGGGGCAAAATCTTTCATAATTACATGGTTCAGTCTTATAGACTTTTTCATTATGCTTATGGACGATTTTTTCTATAGTTCTTCAATTGAGTACATCACTAAAAAGCCATGCGGCTATGCTTAACTGCTTTGCCAACACCATATGTGTCATAGATGAGGAGATACATGCATGATACATTTGTCACGAGAATCAAATCTCCAAACCAAGATTATTTTAGCTCACATAAAGACCATACATATCGCATTTGCCAATACTGTATTTATCATGAAGGAGTGAAATACGTGCATAATATCTTTGTCGTGAGATTAAATCTCTAAGCGATACTATTCTAGCCATGAGATCCTTAAAGAGAGAAAAAGCCACTCGACAAGGGTCCACGTAGAGGGTGCATCCTTAAGAGCTCTCACTAGTATCACTATGTCACATCAAAACGAGTTGTGGAGGAGATTGGTGCACCAAGATATCCCAATATGTGGTACTAATCCTCATTACTCGGAGTTCTTGGTAAATGAAAATGTCAGCATAATAGTGAGGCAAGTTGGGAGCATGATCTCTACTTGTAGCAATTTCATTAGAAGATCAAGGAGTTTCGCTACACCTCTACTCAACCATGATGAAAACATTGCAAAATAGGTGGGGGAGAATGTTATGCTATACTTGATTTGGCATTCAACCCCGCCCTTATTTGTCTTTGTTATATACTTTATGCAGGTTATTTTAAAATTATATGAGATAATTTAAATATCCAAATATATACAAATGATATTTATATAATCTATTTAAAGTATCTAAATTAACGTGTCAAGAATTTTGAAAGCTAGAGATATTTTATAAAGATATTTTCGTATAACTCTTTATCGAAACGTACTCCACCATCTAATAAAGCCATCTTCATCGTCCATTGAGAAAGCGAAAAGGCTATAAATAGAGGGCAAATAATGCTCACTTGTAAACCATCGAGAAGTATTAAAGTTAAAGCTTTAACAAGCCTGGTAAGATTTTTTTTATTCCAAGCTTTGTTTTAGTGTTCTTTTCACTTTACTTCTTTCCTTCCAAATCCAAAAGAAAAACCTTAGCTATCTTTGATGAATGCTTTGAAGAAACTACTAACTTAGCTGTAATAGGTGTAACTAAATGGCACATTAGTAAAGATAAAAGTTTAGACCCATGGCATCTAGCTAAATACTCCTCTCTCTTAAGCCTTAACTTCTTGTATCCACTTTAGTTTAAGTTGTTTTCAATTGTTCAAAATAGGTAATAAAAGTATATGGACATGCTTCTTGTGTTTAGCAACTAAGTTATGATATTTTTGCATATCTAACTTAATCGAATCAATAAATGAGAAAAGTCATTTTAAGTTTTTTTAAATCAAAATTCACTTTTTTATCCCACTCACTTTATCCTTCCTCCTGCTCTTGTTATCCATATAGAGGCTAAATGGAAAAAGAAAAAGAAGTCTAAAAAGTTGATGTTGCTTCGGTTGTCGAAAATAATTAAAAAATCACCCAATTTGCATAAGAATTGGCATTTTCATCTTGATTATATCAAAGATCATGTCAATTGCTTCTCAATCTAGATCAATCAAACTCGGGTGATATGGAGTGATCATATCCTATTCGCCCGAGTTGGATAAAGTCTAAGTGATCTTAAATTTTGAATTATTGAGGGAAAATTTTATTAAAAGAGGAGGGACCAAACATAGCAGCAAAAAAATAGGGAGTAAGAGGAGAGAGAAACTGTAGCAACGAGCAAGGAAGAAGAAAAATTAGTCGGCGAAAAAGAAGAAAAACTCATAACTCCCTATAGACATATTTATCTCATGACAGCTAATATTATTGATTTAACGAATAAAAAATAAACTTAACTAGCTAATTAGTTGGTTTGTGGTTTATATTTATTCACATTCTATGTGAAGTATTGCTACCATTATATTCTAAGTTTTCATATGCACGTACAAAATTTAAACTAATTCTAGTGCAAAACAAATATTTCTTTCTAACTTTCTCACATAATTTTTACTCTTTTTAAGATTTCAATTACATTCCCCCATATGACTCACCGATTTCAATCGTAATCCCGATGGATCGATGTCGATCCCATTTCTATTTTGATAAACTTTACTTATATTTTTAACGGTCTTATCCTTTTTTAACCAATCTGCTTTTTTAGCAAATACCATCAAAACCCTTGTGCATGTAGAAAGCTTCAACATTGATTCTGCATGGTAGCAAGATCAAATAATATATTTAACATATTCATTTTCTTTTGACGTAAAGGTAGTTTGTACTCACGGTTAGTTTTTGTCAACTTGTCTACTACCCCAACAAAATAAACGTCTAAAAAATCCTACTTAAAACTATCAGTTTTTGTACAGACCAACTAGTGTTATATTTTATGTATCAATTCAGTTCATTAGAAGAGGAAATATTTAAAATAGTTTGCCAATTAATTGGTAGATTAATGTTCGCAAAAGAGGTAGTTTCACTAAAAGTGGCTTTTAGAATTATTGATTGCTTTTGCAATTGCTCATTGTCGACGCTTCTGTAGCTTGCAATAATCTTTGAGTTTTGATTTAGTGGACGTTTGAGAGTGCTTATCAAAGAACTTTTCTAACATAAAAAGTATTTAAAAAATAATATTTTAAAAAATAAGCTCTATTTTTAATTTAAAATAATAATAATAATAATAATAATAATAATAATAAATAATAATATCATATAATATACAATATTTTTGTACTTTTTAATTTTAAAATAAATTATTTAATATTGTAGAAAATTTATTGAAAAATATGATACGAAAGTAAGAATAAAAAGCTGTTAAAAAGATAAGCCAAAAGTCCCCTTAAACATGCACTACTAGTAGTGGAAAGTTATTATTGTTATTCTTAGGCAATACTAGTTTTGATTGATTTTGTTTAATCGGTCATTTAATTCGTACGGCATTTGTGTTTCTTAGACTTGGCTAATCAAAAAACGATTCTGTAGGTTGAATTAGGGTACCATGCATACGCAAAATAAGTGTTGCTGTGTCGAGCAAGAATACAGATAGTCATTTGCCTAAAAATATTGCCACTATTTGTATGCTTTTTTGTCTTTTTAGTTTGATATTATATTTACAATCTAAATTTAGCATTTGAATAAAATGTCGAAAAAGGGGTGCCATCATAGTGGGCCCCACTTCTTCCAATTGGAGAAAGCTACAACTGAATTTAATAAGATTAAGTAAATAAACAATAACGATTATAAATTTAATATATAAGCAAATCAAAGAACAATTGTTGTAAATTTTTGAAGTGTTTGAAGAAGAGCTACTCAAGCATCGGTCAATCGTTACACTGCTGCATGAGCCTGGAGCGCCCCTACCAAATCTTAAATATTAAAACCTTTCTCTCTATAGAAACAGCTTTATGTTTTTCTTTACCAAAGTAACATTGGAAGCTCCTGTGATGATAGATTTGTTCCTGATCCGTTAGTGTCGTTCCAACAACTGAACTTAGTAGTTAAATGTGGAGCTGAAGAGACATCTGAGGAGCCAGACTTCTACTACATTACTTATGCTATTGACTTATTTGTGCCTAGACAAACAACGCCAGAGAAACAAGCGAAGAGGATAGTTATGCATGAAACCTATATAAGATATACCGAGACATATGTGGTTTTGCGTTTTGATAAAATGACTTGCTCATGATAATATTGACAGTGGCACATATTCAACTTAAAACGTGCAAGACTAAAAGAAGTCAAGAACGCAAACAGCATGTCATATTGCAAAACCAAGCAGGTTGACGCCATCCCCTTTTATTGATTTTGCTTTCTAATGAAATACTAACAGCTCAGCATCAAAGTTCGTCCCCAACTATTATGTGTAAAGGGCAGACCACATGTATCCGGGCATGTAGGTTCAACATGAAGATCCCAAATACAAAAAAAACTCATATTGCACATCTACTGGTCAACATTTTGGTTTTTATGCAGTGCAATGCTCTCTTCACCTGAATGAAGGCTCCAATCAACAATGCTCCAAATTATGAGTACAGCCAGGCGAAGGAAAATGATACAACTATCGCCTGAAAAAAGGATCCATATGTTTATCTATAACTATTCTTTTGAGTTGTGGAATAAGCTTCATACCATGAATTTCATACACTGTTTACCATAAGACATACGCCAAAGGGAAGCAGATGGAATATCACCTTCTTTTGGCTGCTTTTGCCATCACTAAGCAAGGCAGGAACCTCAGTCCAGTTAATGCTACCATTGGGCAACACTGCAATATTTTCACAATGAAGAATGATGCGAGTACCTTGTGCCAAGTATTAATTCAATACTAACCAAGATAAGATTATAGGAATACCACTGTGTGTTAACTACATTTTTGAGAATACAGACATCATCAAGCCAGTTATAATCGATATCTATATGCTTAAATACATTAGTAAACTTTGCATTTACTCTTAAATTAGGCACAATGCTGGTGATCCCTCCTTTCACTATGTAAACTAGTCCTACACATGCAAGTGCATTGCAAATAGCTTAGTTGTGTATCTTTTTTATTTTTATGAATTGCCTAAAATGATTTAATATCAATTATGTTGTAGCTTTTTTCAATTTCAAGAAATCAGAAGTCTTTTCTTTGTAATTTGTTAATTTACAAACATAAATTAACTACTGTAAAGTAGATTAAATCCCTGTTAAAATTTTATGATTGTGACAACTTCATCTTGGAAAAGTCCTTTACATTAAGTTTATATCCTTATGCAGGAGACTCTGACCCGAAAAAATGAAGTACTCATCTTTAATTCAGCATTTTTTGTTAATTTACAACAAAATTCTTCTTTAATTTTTTTATTCTTAATGTAGGAGTCTCTTCTTACCAATATGATTATAAAAGTTCTAATTTGAACTTGAAATACTTTCAATTTTTTGAAAAAATTCCTTATGTGGTTTTTCCTTTCTATAATTTCAAATTATGAACTCATTTTTTCAAATATTTGTTCCTTGAACTTTCATTTTAATATGAGAGTTTATCCTCACCCATGTGATCATAAAAGTCCAAACTTTGCAAAAACAAATCTCTCATATTTCTTTTAAAATTTCTACACTTAATCAATAGTTCCTATAAATATGAAATTCCTATCTCTTTAAAGCTTTTAATTCAATATAAAAGTTTAATTATACCAAAAAGATTATAAGAGTCTTAGTTTGCGAAATGAAGGATTCTTACTCTTTCAAAATTGTTGTACTTATTAAAAGTTCTTTTAAATGAACTTTCAATTTTATTAAAAAGTTAATATTTTAATTTTTCTACTTAATCAAGGGAAAAACATGCCCAAGTTAAAAGCGCAGAAATTTAATAGATAACGGACGTAATAGCTATTTGATGGTTAGAGCACCCCGTCTTTAGAGACGAAGAAGGGAATGAGCATTTTGTACATCGTATGCCTACCTTTTTTCAAACATTGCAGTAGTTTTGGTAGGTGGAAAAATATATAAGAGGCAATGATCCTTTTACTATGACAAAATCAAATTACAGTGTTGAACGAAAAGGCATAGTTGTTGACTTCTAAATGACGAACTTAACGGAGTTTGAAACCTGCCTTTGAAAAATGAACTTTTTTTAATACCATACCAGCGCACAATCTTAATAGTAATTAGATTTTTAAAAGAATGCCTAGAGAATCTTATTTGCTTGCTACTGCACGTGTGCATTTTTAACTTATATGCCTTTGTCAATCATATTGCATTTGTTCTGAAGACATTTAGATAACAAACAATTCACCAATGATGGGGCTTTAAAATATAGTTACACCTTATTGAATGTGACAGAGGTCTTCACCTAACAAAAGAATAGCTCGTGAAACTTGTCGAATTCACAGCTCAAAGGTATGCTAACTTGCTGAAGCTCCTGTATGTTAATCCCAAAAACCTTCTTTTCAAGGATGACGGGACTCTACAAAATGATTTCTTAAGAAATCATCTTAATGAGCCCTTTTATAGTGGCTGTTGCAGTAGATGTATTCAATATTTTTAAAATGTTCAAAGGTTTTTATTTCTGTAATACAATGTCATGAATAATACAAGATGAAATACTCCAAAACAATTTAGAATTTCTGTGCATTTGATAATCATTTTGTTTTCTCAATTTTGTGTTTTTAGGATGAGTTGGTCCTATTGTTGTGAATCGTTATGTGGTGTGCACTATATTTTTAAATCAGTTAACGTTCTATCTTTTTTTTTCTTCTGGTACTGACAAATAAGTTTCAGTGAAATAGAAGATGTTCCAGAAACAGAACCCTTATATATTAACCCCATGATTGGCGCTCACATACACTCATATTCATAGCAAAACTAAACAACGTTGTCTTGCTAAATATACTTTTTTTAAAATTCTTCACGTATTAATTATTCAAGTTGTAAAGCTTATAATTTTCTCATCCAAGTCTTTTGACGATCTTCTCTAGACTTCTGGTGCCAAATGGAAAGATCATACCGTAAACATACTCACTGTAGTTCTTTTGCAGGAAAAAAAGCATTGACTCAAAAAGAACTAACAAACACTCCCAAAAAGTGGCAGTCTAAATGATGTTTCCTTCATTTCTTGTTGCTAGCATGATTGTGAAGGTTCCAATAGACCTCTCTTAATGCAAATTCAACATATGGTGATGGTATCAATGATAAGATATATCTTACGGAGTAGTGGCCACACGCATTCTATGTTATTTTGGCTTTCCAATGAGAGAGTTCGTGTTATCAACTATCTTAATTTGATCAATGTTGAAAGCTCTCAAAACCCTTCAAAATATGGGCCAACAAAATTTGGTATATGTTCGGTATCCCATCTATCTTCCAAAGCAAGAGTTGTCATTACTTGAGGAGTTCTAGAGCTTAACATGAAGAAACAATCGGATGGACTCTTATGAGACATCCAACAACACACCGACCTTATTCTGGAAGCTAGTTTGCCAAACATTCCTTGCTATATGATGAATGTAGATGGTTTTTAAAAGACTAGTCATGTCTATGAAAGTATAAGTCCTTGCACAATTTCAATATTACTAGTACCCAAGAAAGATTACTTGTGAAACATGTTCGTGGATACTACGTGTAATGCCCTAACTTTTTCATTAAGAGCAACTTAGGCATTTAAAAAATATCTTATTGGGCCTAGCTTCACCGTCGACATTCCTCTAAAACTTCGAACACGTCTAACCGTCCTAGTCCCTCCTCTCTAGCCTGAACATATTGTGCTGCTCGTCGCTATATTCTTTCTCCTTCCCTACACGATCACATTTTCATTGAAACCGCCATTGCTCAAGCGAGCATGTGATCGCCACCTCAAGTTGTCCATGTTGTTATTCCTTGCTATTGCCTACTCGCCACAGCTTAAATTTCCTTTTTCAGTCGAACGGATGTCCTGCCACATCCGAATTCACTAGAATCGAGCGACAGGTGGGTCCCATCTTTCAAGTGTATCCTCAATTAGCAATTGAAAGTTTGTCATCGCAGTACGAAGCCAATTCAAAACTTCGAGCATCCCTTGAGTTGGTAAGTCTTTTAAACTTGCTAGTCCTAAGATTAGTCAAGTACTTATGCAATGTTGAAGGATTGTTGAGGATTGCGTAATAAATGAATTACTCAATGGAACTCTGAATTCATATGTGCCTTTGTTTAGAAGTATGGATTTGATTATGTGTTAAGATTGTGGTTTCGTTCATGTTTATTGCAAATGGGTAATAATTCTAACCGTGCATTTATTAGTATAGAAGGTTGGGCTAAGTAATGCGGCTTGGGGTTAGCCTATGGATCTAAAAATTGTATGGACTTCAGATGAGGGTTACATTACCTTTTTTTTTTAAGTTCACCTTTAGGCAATGTTATCAAAATTTCGATTTTAAATTTTAAAATGTTATATACGATTTTTCACACCAAAACGATCTTATTTCAAATAAAATTATTTTTTAAGTACAATCACCCCGGAATCGCGATTTTAATAGCAAAATCTGTAAAATTGCAATTTGGTTTACAATTTTATACAATTCTACTTTTGAGAGGCTTTTTGTAATTAACTAAACTTTGAGGAGGTTTTTGTAAAATTTAGGAGTTTCTACAAAATTTAAGAGAGTTTAAAAGTATAAATTTGAAAAAATTTTCTGTAAAATACAAGGGGACTTAGTATAAAATTATTTTAAAAAATTAAAATTTATAAATGTATTAAAAAGATTTTCTAAAAGTATTAAAAAAGATTATAAAAAATTTTGTAGTGGTATCAAAAAAGTTTTATATAAAATTTATCGATATGTAAAATTTTACGATATTATTTTAAAATCCCTATTTTTAAATCCTATTCAAACGGAACAATCCTATTTAAGATTCCAATTTTGACAAGCTTGCCGATAGTTCCCAACATAAGTGGCATTTGCTTTAGCTGCTTCGACATGCGTGCACGTTTCTCAAATAAATTGATTTTACTCCATTGCGAGTATCATTATATGTGGTGTGTATCTACCAAAACATGATGGATAATTATAATAACATGCATGGTATATCTAACCATTTTGAATTATTACTTAAGCATGACATGATAGACTATGTTTATATGGCAATCAAAAGTAAGAGCTTTTTCATATACGATTTATAAATATTGAGACAGACGAAATGAACAGGCCTTCTCTCTTCTCTCTTTTCTCTCCTTTCTTCTAAAGTTATAGACATGTACAGGCCCGGACATGTACAGGCCCGTGCATGTGGGGCGAAACAACCGCTAATCACTTTGGATGGTTGTAGTGATACAAGCTTGAGATGATCTCATTTATGCTATCTTATCTTCTCTCTACTGGTACCAATTGTTATTTGTTTATTAATTATTGACCGGTATTGATCGGTATTTGATTTATTAATCAGTATTTTAGTTTATCAGTATTTTGTTTACTGGTTTATTGAGTGCTATTAATCAGTATTTATTTATTAATCTTTATTGATCATTTTAATCGTTATTGATCATTTATTGATTTATTGATCCGTATTGATCATTTATTGGTTTATTGATTAGTATTGGTCGGCATTAGTTTATTGAATGCTATTTGGTTATTAATCGTATTTACTGTTTACTCTGTTATTAATAGGTATTTGGTTTATTGACTATTTACTCTTTTTTGCTTTTCTCTCATGTATTTAGTTCTGTATTATCTATTGCTTTTTCGAATCTCTTCTTCTCTTTTTCCTTTCTTCTTCCACTTATACTTTTCTACTCAGATCTGATTCTTGCCCATTCTAATTTCAAAGGGTTTAGAGATATTTGATTGTCTCTCTCTCATGCTTGCTACAATAGCTAGCCACCTAGGTATGCTATTGATCGTGTTTGGCTTATTAATCGATATTGATCATTATTAGTTTATTAAATAGTATTAAACGGCATTTGATTTATTAATAAGTATTTAGTTTATTAACCGCTATTGACTATTGACTATTTATTGATTGGTATTAATTAGTATTTGGTTTATTAATTGGTATTGATCATTTATTGATTTATTGACTAATATTGATCATTTATTATTGGGCATTAACTACTTATTGATTTACTAGTTGGTATTAAACGTTGATTTATGACGGGAATAAATCGTCTATTATATTTAAATGTTTAATTATTCAATTGTGAATTAATTAACTACCTGTCTATTGATTAATTATTTCTAATTGTGTGTATTTATAGGTTAATGACCTATTGCTATTTAATCTTTGACCATTACTTATTTGTTCACTTGTTAATGATTCATTTATCATTTAAGCGTTTAGCTACTATTTACTTGTCATTTACTAAATTGTTATTTCTTTTTATGACCCGTTTATAGTTTAACCATTTATTATTTATTTAGAATAATTCCTTATTAAATAAATTAATTAATTATATGTTTACTTATTCATGTAATTATTTACTTTTGTATTTAATCATTTATTGTTTATTTGGTTTTATTCATTTATTCCTTTTATTAAATGGCTAGTGCATTAATGCTATTTAACTATTAGTTATCTAAAATCGTTTTATTGGTTAATCATTTGAACATTTGTTTATTAGTTCATTTATTAAATTGTTATAATATGCTTATCGTTTATGCAATTGGTTAGCATTCATTTAATAGTTCATTTAGCCATTATTATTTAATGATTCGCTATTTGTGTAATCTTTAGGCCATTATTTATTTGGTTATTCGATTACCTATACTTCCATATTTATTCAATCATTCACTACTATTTGATTATTCATTTATTATTTCGTTTAATCATTCCTCCAGCTTGCGTGGGGTTTATACAGCACGTGATAAAATTGTATTGGCAAGTCAGTGGATGTGTATTTCGAAAAAATCGTAGTTTATAAAAAATTGGAGAAGTACCACCTACATGACAAAAACCTCTACATTCACTAGAAGAATTGTGCTTTCATACTACAACCTAAAGTATCTCAGATTAGGTAAGCTGCAAAGGTATATATGTTGATGTGGAAAAGTCAAAGCATGTAGTTCTTATGGATGTGCTTATTTTTCATCAGCTTTTATTCTGATTTTTTAAAAGAATAACTTCTCACAAGTTTTTCATATAAACATTTCCAGAATTTCACCTAAATTTCTATATTAAATCTTTTTATGAAATTTCAAACTGATTGATGTTGATTTTTCTAGCAGATGCAGGTACAAGTTTGATTAAAATTTGTGCAATTGTGCATCTTTTGCTTCTGCTTGACTTCTTAAAATTTTTCAGAGCGTTAACATGGTGTAGTACTTAATAGATGTAGGCTGTTAACATGGAGTAGTACTTACTAGATGTAGGACAAAAGTTTGTAACCCAAAATCCACATTTTAACTATTAAAGAGCATTTTGGGACTATCTCATATGCATTCAACTGCCACCTTCAACTCAAGTTTGAGTCCCTAGTAAAACCAAATCAACTTGTTAGTGTTTATCATCTTCCACATACTTCAGTTTAAGAATGAGTTATCCACTAGTTGTTATCTCTATGCAGATTGTTATATCGTGTTTTGAAGTGATTGGCTTAATTAGAAGAGCTATTATCTTTCTAATACAGTGTCTAAAACATCTTCATGATTTTAGGTCCTTTATAACTCTAGATTCTAGAATCACCTATAAGATCAACAAGAAAACTTTCTATTACATAACAAAGTTCCTTCCGATCAAATTTTCCACAATTTGAACTAAGACATAACTTTGTCTTGTAAAGCCCCGAATTTTGTTCAATGATAATTCTGACAAATAAAATTTTGTTATTAGATCAACTAATGCATAGGCTCGCTCATCCAGTTTCTTAGATAACTTCTAAAATTGAACTAGAACCCAACGCCAAATTTATCTTTGACTACAGACAATATTCTGTTCTCTATGCTAAGTTCTGGTTATCAACAACAACATACAATCTTGAACCACTAAAAGTTGTTCAAGTTTCAGTTCTTGATCTTTTGCATTGTGCTTAAATTGGGTTTGGGAGTTATGTTCACTTGACTTATAAAGCAATCTACTTCAAATGAATTGAGAGATAAGAAGAGGGAGAATAACTCACATTCACATGGCATCAATTACATGACTTGGCGGTCAGCAGTTTCAGCGACGAGCGGCAACCTAGGCACCTGTCCCAGCAGGCAAGAAGTGGAACCGTAGACCATACACACGAGTAGGAACAAGAAAACCGTGCTGTCGATACTCATGAGTATATCCTGCACAACCTCAGACCCACCAGCCGGGAAGGTTCTCTCAATCAAATCGGGAAAAATAAGCAAAACATCAAGGGCAATGGCCTGCATAGTGTTGAACCTAACATATCTGCTAAAATTTCCAGGATTCCGAACTACCGCAAAGTAAAGAGCGAGAAAGATGAGGAATCCGTTCAACGGGAAAGCCTTGAAGAGTCTGATGGCTGGAACAAGCGGCTGCAGCGCGGTGGAGAAGACTGGGAACTGAGCGATGACGTAGCGGCCGTACTGAACGCCGTCGAGGAATGGGTAGAGATAACAAGCGGCGGAGATGAGTCGATCAGGCGGGTCAGCGCCTGAATCTGATGAGTGCTTTTTGCGCGAATAAGTAATGAAGAGGGATCCGCGGCGAAGGTGAGGAGTTAATTTTGTGTTGAAAACGGGAAGATGTACGGAAGAAAGAAGACGGAGACTGCAATTGGAAGAGGAAGGGAAAGGTAGCAGGAGTAGAGAATTTGTGGGAGCTGTTGATGCCATGCTTCTTCTTCTTCTACTTCTCCAGCTCTTTGCTGCTGACTTCTGCTGCACCCTACTCCTTTCTAATCTATCCGGGTTTTGCTTTTCTGGTGAGAAGGGAAATGAGAGGATAAAAGTTGCGATCTCTTATTAGGCCTGCTTTGGAAGAGATCGGTAGGCTGGCAATATGAGTTAATAGATTATTCATCGATCTATATAAAATTAAATAAAATAATTTATTTAATAATTAGATTAAATTTTGAATCAAATTATTTAATAATTAGATTAAATTTTGAATCAAATTATTTAATAATTAAAATTATAAAATAAAAATTATAATTTTTAATTTTTAATAATAATAAGTGAAATTTGTTAATTATTATATATCTAAAATATATATTAATTTTGATGAAATCTATAAATTATGTAAGAAATTAATTAAAATATGATAAGCTAATATATAGATAATAGAAGATTTACACACAGGCTACTATGCACGCACAAAATTGAACGATCAAGTTCAATCTGTGTTTTTCTTTTTATGTAAATATTGTACATTTTTGCGTGCCTTTATATAGTGTTACGCAGGCAATGTTGTTAAAATTCCGATTTAAATATTAAAATCCTACAATGTTACGATTTTACTTCATTAAAACAATTCCGATCTTAGAAAAATCGTTTTACCGTTAAAATCGCATCTGGATCGCAATCTTAATCGTAAGATCGGTAAGATCGCAATCTTAGTACGATCTTACACGATCTTACATTATAAGGGATTTTTTTGTAAATTGACGAAGCGTGAGGAGTTTTTTGCAAAATTGGCTAGATACTAATTCACCTAATCGGCCGCGCGAGACATTCAGCGCGAGCCAGCGAGAGAAGAAATTTCTAATCCCTAATTTTTTCTTCTTCTATAATAAATCGGAGCTAAAAATAGAGAAATTTTTTCAAAATTTTCACAGATCTCTTCCCGTTTAGACCTATCAGAGGAGAATTGCTTTTTTCTACATCGGGAGTTTGTTGATTCGAGCTCGATAACTTCGACTGCTTCGTAAATCTTCTACGCCTAGAGTTTCTTCTTCAATTTTTTTGAGCCCTGGTACGTTAAACATACTATTGTTAAATTTCTTTTATTTTGTTATATTTGTTCATATTTTGTTAAACTTTGAATGTTGAGTGGTGAGTGTCTCTGTGTATGTGATACTTGGTAGTTGGTACTTGGTAATATTATTATTGTTAATTTGTTACTTCAACAGATTAAATATTTAATAATTAAAATTAATTTTTGAATTGTTGTATGCTACTGAAATTGTCGATTGTTCTTTGTTCAGTTGCTCTGTTTTAAATTGTAACTGTAAATTTTTTTTTGTGCAGTGTGGTTTTTCTTCTTCGTTTCAAGTTTTGATTAATTAAGAAGATGTCTGCATCTGGTTCTGTAAAAGATAAGAAAAAAACACTACTGGTAATAGGTCTGATGTGGGTTGGGAGCATGGTATAGACGTAGATAATAATTTTAGAAAAGTTAAATGCAAGTATTGTCAAAAGATTTTTAATGGAGGCATTTTTCGTTTTAAACATCACTTGGCATGCACAATAGAAATGTTGAATCATGTCAGCAAGTTCCTGAAGAAGTTAGGCAAAAGTTTTTAGAACTCTTAGCTAAAATTCAAGAAGTCTCAGATAGGAAAAAAAGAAATTGGGGTGGCATAGGAGATGACTCTGAGGATGAGAGAATGCAGCAATTTTTAAATCAAAAGTAATGAGTATGCATTCTAATAAAAAGTGTCATAAGTTTGGAAACACACAAGTAAGCATTAATCATTTGATGAAAGCAGAGTTGAGGGAAGATTGTTGTCAACAAATAGCTCATTTTTTTTTACACAAGTGCAATTTCTTTCAATTGTGTAAAAAATTCAGAATTTTTAAATATGCTTGAGTTGGTTGGTAGGTTTGGTTTTGGACTGAAACCTCCTTCTTATCATGAAATTAGGAAACCTATTTGAAAAAAGAAATAGCTAATGTAAAAAATTTTCTTGAGGATTATAAAACAGAGTGGAAAAAAACTGGTTGTTCTATTATGTCTGATAGTTGGACTGATAAAAGAAGAAGATCTATATGTAATTTTTTAGTAAATAGTCCAAAAGGAAGTGTATTTTTGTTATCTATTGATACCTCTGATATATCTAAAACAGCAGATAAGGTTTTTGAGATATTAGATGATATTGTAGAGAGGATTGGAGAGAAAAATATTGTGCAAGTTATTACTGATAATGCTGCAAACTATAAGGCAGCAGGAGAGAGGTTGATGGAAAAAAGAAAAATGCTATATTGGACACATTATGCTGCCCATTGTATTGATCTCATTATAGAGGATTTTGAAAAAAATTATTGAGGGTTCATAGTGTGACAATTACAAAGAGAAGAAAAATTACAACATATATTTATGGAAGGACCCTACTTATTTCAATGTTGAGGCATTTTACAAATGGAAGGAATTTAATTAGACCAGATGCAACTAGATTTGCTACCTCATACTTGACATTGGGTTGTCTAAATGAGCATAAAGATGTATTAATGAGTATGTTTAGCTCTAGTGCATGGAAGTTAAGTAAATTTGTAAGCAAACAAGATGGCAAGTAAGTCCAGCATACTGTTCTGGACAGCAGGTTCTGGAGGAATATTCAGACATGTTTGAAAGCGGCTTACCCTCTTATTAAGGTGCTGCGTTTGGTTGACTTAGATGAGAAACCAGCTATGGATTTTATTTATAAGGAGATGGACCATGCAAAAGAAAAAATATGACTGAATTTCGGTAATGCTAAGAAAATGTTAGTGCTTAAATAAGATTAAATATTTTTATCATTGTTATTAGTTATTTCATTATTTGTAATAGTTCATTTTTTTTATTTCTTATAGTTATGAACCTGTGTGGAAAATTATTGATGAAAGATGGGAACTTCAATTGCATAGGCCTTTACATGCTGCAGCTTATTACCTAATCCTCGTTATCATTACAGTTCAGATTTTAAAGATGATGCAGAGGTAAAAATTGGATTATATAATTGTTTAGAAAGAATTGTGGCTGATGCAAATGAGAGGACAAAATTAGATGTCCAGTTTGCAGTATTTAAACAGGCAAGGGGACTGTTTGGGATCAGCTCTGTAATAGTAGGGAGGCAAACAAAAGATCCAGCTGATTGGTGGGATTCTTTTGGAGCTGAGTGTCCTGAATTACAAAGGTTTGCTATTCGAATATTAAGTTTAACTTGTAGTTCTTCTAGCTGCGAGCGTAATTGAAATGCATTTGAAATGGTAAAATTATAACTTTCTCTCTTTAAACAGCTTGTTATATGAATAGACTATCAGCTTATATAACTTCTATAATTTCATTATTGTTTAGATGCACACAAAAAGAAGAAGCGGTTTGCATCAAGGAAGATGAATGACTTGATATTCGTGATGTGCAATTTGAAGCTAAGAGAAAGAAAAATGAAAATTACAAAATCGACTTCAAGTTGTTCAGCTGCCTTTGATGATCTTCCCTTAAATGATGAGTGGATTATTGAAGAACAAGAAGCTGACCCTGTTGACCATGAATGACTGGATGTCCTCAATTAAACTTCATGTAATGAAAATAGTTCAAATGAGACAGTGAATGTTGTTGATGACATTGAAAGTCTAAGGAGTAAACCTAATAGCGAAGTGGAGATTCCAGTAGATAATATTAACTTAGATAATATTGGTTCTTCTCATGGCGGTAGTATTAGTAGAGATGACTCTCAGGAGGAAGATAGCAATGGAGATGATTGTGACATTGATGATATTTCTGCTAATAACTTTTTTTAGTTTTTTTTTTATGTTTTTAATGTTGTACCATGTTGGCTATTGCTGTTTGTAAGGCCTATTAGCTATACAGTTGTAGACTTGTAGTATTTCTGTAGACATATTAAGTATGTTATATACTTATATTGACTGTTTATATTATTGAAATGTGTTCTATTTGGTTGAATTGTAGTGGCAGGCTATCTTACTGCCCAGTCATTGAAATTAGATGGCTCCAGAGCCATTTAGTATTTTAGATAGCTCTGGACAGAAACAGAGCCATCTAAATGGCTCTGTTTTACTGCACATAGTCATTTAGTATTTTAGATAGCTCTGGACGAAAACAGAGCCATTTAGTATTTTAGATGGCTCTTGTATATTGTTTTATTATTATACAACTTTAATGTAAGCTTACTGAAATGTTGTATAAGTATATAACTTCAATAATGAATGATATAGAAGTATAGAACTTCAAGTTCTCTATTTTTTTAAAATCTGTGTGATTGTATCACTATCTGAAATTCAGTATGGAATATTTTTTATTTGATGTTCTTGTAAATTTGTAATGGTATGCTGTATGCAGAAACAGAATGCTTGTGTGTAGAAATAATCAGTAAATAAATATTTCATTGATATTCATTGCTGCTGAAAATGGAAAAAAAAAGAATACACAAGAATTTAAAATTTAATATAACAATAAGCTAACAATATATCTATACAATTACATATATTTGTAGCTTCTAAGTTATAATTAAAAGCTTGCAACTGCTATTTGAAGGTCCGCAAAATCACCTGAAATCACAACAATCAAGATTTATTAGTTTGTTATAATATTAATAAACATTATCTTTTTTTAAGTATTAAAATAAAAAATTTACTAAATAATTATTGGTTTATAAAACTTACGATCTTACTATAAAATCTCGAGTTTACAATCTTACCCAAGATCCCGATCTTGACAACCTTGTACGCAGGTATACTTTCCTCATTTCTTCTCCTCCCCGTTTCTTCTCTTCTTAGTTGGTTCTCCCGAGATCGATCCAATACCTCTCCGAACTGGCGATGATGGGGTTCCAGCGAAAATCTTAACACAATGTTGTCTCCTACATTCTCCTTTTTTCAATTTCTTAATCAATCGTTGCTTTCTCGCACCCAATCGAAAATCAACGGCATGCCAAACACTATCCTGTCAGCCGAAAATCGTCAATTCGGTAAGAAAATTGTATTTTTTTCTTCTCCTCCTTCTCTTCCTATTTTTCTCATCAATTTTATCATTTATAACCGTTGATCAATTCATGCTTTTTGACTTTCACATGTAGGATCATCGGTTGGGTTTTTTATGAGTTCAAACGTGTTAGTGAAGATTTTCAACATGTTGTTCATCCCAACTGCAAGGTGGATGAAAGTCAACATTTTTATTATTTTTTTAATTTTTTAATTTTTTTAATTTTGGTGCAGTCAGTTATTAAGCGACAAATTAGATTTCATTAAAATTGTTTTTTACTATTGTAGCTGGTGATGAGAGTGCTTTTTTTTTACTTTCTAGTGACATTTTTTTATTTTGTTTTGATTTCTAATGAAGGAGGAGGACTTACTTCCGCCTATGAGATCAATGCAGATAGGGATGTCGAAAATAGAGCAAATATTATTCTGTAGTGATGAGATGGAATACGAAATTGCTTTCTTCTTTTTTGTTTTCTTTTTTTTCGTTTGTAATTTGGTTCCCTTATGAATGCTTCAGCAATGCATGCAAACATGAATAAATGAATATAAGTGAATGTATTATTTTCCAGCAATGTATGCAACTCCGAAGTGCTTCAGCAACGTGAATGTAATGCTTAGATGGTGTTATTGTTCTAAATATTTTCTAATTAGATAATATATGCTACATAAATAAGATTAAATGCGTCAAATTTTAGGTCAATCCGAACACGATCCAAACTCATTTATTTTTATCGATCAAGCCCGATTCCAATTTTAATTACGTCAATTTCAGGTTGATTTCGCGCATCTGATCATATATTGCCACCCCTAAGGAGGAGGGAGATTTAGAGTCCAACCTAAAAGCTATGCTCTATTAATTCAAGAATAGGGATGGAAATGGATCAGATATGGAAACTACAAAACAATCATGTTTGTATTTGCTTTAACATTAAAAAATACGTTGAATTACCGAATTCATATCTAATTTACTCCTTATCAAACTCAAGTTACTTTGGAACGAAATTCACTTCTTATCAATTAAACCAATCTAAATAAATCCCTATCTGGTACTAACTCCTTCAGATAAAAAAAAAGAGTCAATAATATCTTATCATAATAACTAAAACAAATAAAAATCAATTAGTGATCTTTTAAGAGAAAAACTATGTCAAAGTCAATAGAATATTTTTAACTAACATGTAATAAATTATTAATGCGAACAAGTTTATTTTGTTATTTTATCCACTATTTCTAATGATATTGATAATAAATTAAATAGTAATCAAATTATTTTAATCTAATGTATCTATCTTTGCATTCTCGTTAAAGCATAGATTTTGGCTATTGCTTATTCTACACAAGTAACATCTAACTCAACTTTAGGAAAAAAGTGCTGCACAATTTCTAAGTATATTGAATTATAAGTATCACATATCTTATTCTGGTGGATAAATGATCTCTTATTATATGTAGAGCATTGATTATATGGACATTCTTTTTTAATTTATATTCATAAGTATGAGCTACATGTTTATCTACATTTGAAACTTAGTGTTCCAAGTCAAAAACCAAGGTTCTATTGAAAATACCGAGTGTGTTTGGTTGTCGATAGACGCACCGGAAATATAAAAGCACACTCAAGGATCTTGCGTAAGCAATATGAGAATTAAGACAAGAGCAAGATAATCACAAAGACAAGAGATTTACATGAGGAAAAACGAAAAAAACTCCAAGAGAAGGCAAATTAGCCTTCAAGAAAATCACAAACTCAAAATAATTACAAACTCTTATGTTGCACTTTAAGTGGGAATACTCAATAGAATGCTTTGTTTCTATTTCTCATACTTAATGTGTGAATGATCATCTTTTTCTATGTTTCAAGCAAATACCTTACATTCATATATATAATGCCCCAAAGAGACTCTTGAACTTCCAAACGGTTGTCATTTCATTTTCCTATTAATTATCTAAGTCCTTTGGCCTTCCGTCTTCCAAAAGATGATTCAAAATTCTTGATCGTTGGCTTTCCAACTTCTTGAGTGATGGTTAGTCTTCCTTGAACTTTGCCATTCTAATATGAATGCATATTTAACTTGTTACATTCTAATGATCCACTAATTTACATAATGATTTTACAATGTCTAACAAATCTCTCACTTAAAGACACTTTGTAAATTGCAATTCAAGAATAACAAAAAATCGATACGTATGTGTCAAAATTCGCTGACACTGAAAATAGGTACGATTGAGAGGAGCAAGGCTAGCACGCATGCTAGCTGACTTTCTTTACCTCATACCGTTGCCTATCTTCTCCCAGTTTTGTTGCTATCTTGAAGTGATTTTCTTTCGGCTTCCTTGTGACAACGGTCACATCCAATGCTGTTTCCCATTGTGGTTCCATACAGAGATCTACAAAATAAAAAACATGTCAAGAGTTACCACCATGTTAAGACATCCGTAGAGTTTCCTTTGGTAGAAATCTTGAGCATATTAATGCTCCCACTGAAACAACCTCCTATCCAAATTACCTTCATAATTTATATCAACAAACACTTTGACAATAAATTCAGATTCTCTGTAACACAATGCAGCATTTAAGATTTCTTTCACATACCGAAGGATCCTTTCCACCGCCTTCTAATGCTCAATACCAAAACATGGCATGAATATACTAACCACTCCCACTGCATATGCAATGTCAGGTCGAGTACAAATCATGGTATATATTAGGCTTCCCACTACTGATGCATATGGTACCCGAGACATCTTTATCTTCTCTTGCTCCTGTTTAGGGCATAACAAAAAGAATAGTTTAAGACTAATAGAGAGTGGGGTAGACATCGGCTTTCCACCATACATATTGAACTGTTCTAACACTTTCCTCAGATAATTAGTTTGAGACAGCCGAATCTCTCTATTGTCTCTATCTCGCCATATTTGCACTTTCAGAATTCTATTTGCCGGCCCCAAGTTATTGGTATCAAATTCACTAGCCATTTGAGCCTTCAATTTTGGATGCGACCCATGTTTGGACTTGCCACAAGCATATCATCCACATACAACAGCAGGATAACAAACTCACCTCCCTCAAATTTCTTGATGTACACACAAGAGTTTGAGACAAACTTCCTGTATTCAAGGCTCCCGATGCAAGAATCAAATCTCTTATACCAACACCACGGTGTTTGCTTAAGCCCATAAAAAGATTTGGCCAACCGACAAATCAGATTCTCCTTATCTTTTATGGCAAAGTCTTCTGGTTAGACCATATATATCTCATCTTCAAGCTTTATATCGTTTTGATATTGAACTGTTCAAGATGGAAAATCGATGATGTACACAACGCTAAGACCACACGAATAGTTATCAAATGTACCACTAGAGAAAAAATCTCTCAAAGTCGATATTTCGTTTCGTTTCGATACTTCCTATCACTGAGGATCTTTAAATCAAGTCTCGAGATGTGCCCACATTTAGGTGCCACACTCGCATGATATCCTCAATTTTGTCCGATGCAACACAAGTATCTCCTACACCCTTATCATCCCACGCACCTTACAAATACTTGAGTCGATCATTTTAATCACCAGTTTTTCTAACCTATCCTTGATGACCTTCATGATCCAGCCTCCACTGCGAGTCTTACGGTCCAGGTTATCCAATTACCATACAGACAACATATTTTTCGTAAAACGAAAAACAGAACGTACCTTACTGGTGGTGCATTCTCCTCCATCATTTGTCATAAGATTAATGGAACCGACTCCAGAGACTTCAAGACTTGTCATAGGCAGCAACCATTGCCTCTCCCATTAGAGCCTCACCATCATCAGTGCGTCACACAAGTAAGGAACGTCGAAAGATCCACACCTCCAATCTTACTTGCAACGGTCTTGCATTTTTTCTAATCTCATACTTGCTTGTCATCGCAATAAACCTAGTTTTGGCACCACTTGTTGGAAATACCGAGTGAGTTCGATTGTCGATAGACGCAGCGGAAATATAAAACACACTCAAGGATCTTGCGTAAGCAATATGAGAATTGAGACAAGAGCAAGACAATAACAAAGACAAGAGATTTACATAAGAAAAAATGAAAAAAACCCCACGAGAAGGCAAATTAGCTTTTAAGAAAATCACTAACTCAAAGCAATTACAAACTGTTATGTTACACTTTAATTAAGAACTCTCACTAGAATGCTTTGTTTCTATCTCTCACACTTGATGTGTGAATGAACCTCTTTTTCTATGTTTCAAGCAAATGCCTTCCATTCATATATATAATATCCAAAAGAGATTCTTGAACTTACAAACGGTTGTCCTTTTATCTTCCCATTAATTATCTAAATCTTTTGGCCTTCCATCTTACAAGAGATACTTCAAAGTTCTTGACCGTTGGCTTTCCAACTTTTTTGGTGATGGTTCGTCTTCCTTGATCTTTGGCATTCCAATATAAATGCACATTTAACTTCTTACATTCTAACCAACCACTAATTTATATAATATTTTACAATGTCTAACAGTTTCAAATAGTATTAGTATTTGTTTTGTATCAAAAATTTTACTTTGTAACTTACTTTTAAATTCTATTTTCAACATCAATATTTTAAAACTAAAAAGTTCACTTTCAAACTCACTTTTAATAAAAAAATAAACACAAAAGTTTAACACACTTTTAATAATGACTTTTTAAATAATTATGTTTTTTTAACTTATTTTTGAATCAGAAATTTTTACTTTGTAACTTATTTTTAAATTTTATTTTCAGCAGTCATATTTTTAGAACTAAAAAGTTTACTTTGAGACTCACCTTTAATAAAAAAATTAATACAAAAGTTACACGCATTTTCAATCATTATTTTAAAAATAATTCACTTTAAATAACTCACTTTCAATCAAAGTAACAAGCCCAAAATTGTGGTTCACTTTCATTTGACAATTACATATAGATTCTATATATACATTTGTTTAAACATTTGGGATGAGATCAATAGAATCATATTTAAGTTTTGATTAAACATCTCAAACATCTTAGTAAGTATTTCCATATATGTATTCCCATAATTTTTCTTGACGTGTTTATTATGCACTAAGAATGTTGCAAAGCCATTTAATCTCAAAGCTACATTTTCAATATATGACATGTACATGTAATTTTGATAGTTTTTTATAATGGTCATGTTCCATAATTCTTTAATTTGATTAGTTTGAGTTGTGCGAGTGCTAATTGTTTTGATTAAATAGGTGCAAAACTTTTCAAATTGTGTCGCCGAATTTTATGCCACAATAATTACAAAGCACATAATTACATCAATAATGAGCACATGTACCGAGAATCACTTTTAATGAAAATTTTCGTATTAAATTAATGTAAATAATTTCAAATGATATGTAAACTTTTGTGTTCGTTTTCGCATGTCCAACGCATAGACCTAGGAACCTTTTCTTTGTATGTGCAATTTCAAAAGCATGTTTTTTTCTTTATATTAAGAAAGTTTTCAATTCTTTTTTGCTCTTATTTGTACATAATAAGTAGAATTAGAAGCATATTATGCAAGATATTCATTAAAAAGGAAAGTGAAAAATTTCGATCCAATATGGAGGTTTTCAGAAGAGTTTAATCTTTATAGAACTTTCCATCCAATAAGTTCTTACTTAGCTTGCATGGATACATGGTGAATGTGGGCTTTTTCTTTTGCTTTCTGGCTCATTGATGCTTGTTCCTTTTTATCATTGATTCCTCTTTTACCTACATATTTATAAAAATAAAATAATTTAGCTTTCATATATATAACACCAATATTTAAAGTGTATCATAAACATACTAAAAAAATACTTATATTTACATACTTATCAAATACATCAATGCTTAAATTTTTGCTAGTCCTCGAGTAAAATAATTAAACGTACATACCAAGCTTCCATAAACATTTTCACGCAACTCAATTTCTAATCATAGCTTAATCAATCACAAATCTTAAAAAGTATTCAAAGCCTAATACTCAAGTCAACATCACCTACAAACTACCTTAAACAACTTTACTAGTCAATTCAAATCAATCATCACATTCGAAGAACCCGTGCAACATACTAGAATTCATCGTATTCAAACAATTTAGAATTCAAAGTAAATAAGTTCATTAAGAAATCATCTCTCTATTGCTCATACAATTTTTTAGAAATTCATAAAGTTACTTCAAAATTTGTAATGAATGAAATCAAGCTTA
This sequence comes from Acanthochlamys bracteata, assembly GCA_019914995.1. Taxonomy (NCBI): domain Eukaryota; kingdom Viridiplantae; phylum Streptophyta; class Magnoliopsida; order Pandanales; family Velloziaceae; genus Acanthochlamys; species Acanthochlamys bracteata. The sequence goes on from CM034145.1 coordinate 3,117,175, forward strand.
GGAGGTCGTCGAAACACAAACAAGTCAAGAACATTTTAACTTCAAAAAGGATAAATACTCAAACATTGGCCTAATTTTGCAGCTATTTTACTTTTATTCAACTGTACTTAGCATTTGTGCAATATTTTCAAATACCAAAGCATCTATATATAAAAGACGATGTAATTCATTTGATTAGTTGTAAGTTAGATTAATACCACTGACATTGATCTAGTCGATTGTAAGTGGTAGTGATCTAGTTTTCATTATCACCTTTTGAAAGGAACTCCAAGGGTTACAGTGTGCCCTTCTACACTCCATTTCAATCTACCACTATAGATCAATCACCAAACAAAAGTACTCAATAAGTGTTTGAAGTACTATCTACACTATTTTATCGGAAAACATCCTCGCTGGTGGATGCTGTGGCTTTATTGGGTCGTAGTATTCTTACAATAGCAGCACTAATTCTGCTACACTTGTCTCTCTCATTGAGCTGCCTGTAGACAACCTCTACACTCCTTGGTTTCCCTTGCAATTGGACCACTGAAAACTAGCAGTGTTAGACACCAATTACACGAACAAGACTCTATCCTTTGTGATCTTAAACTGCATTTGCAGAAGGCTCAACACCTGACGAAGCAGATTGTTGATTGGCGCAAGCAAGAAATAACCTTTCAAAAGGGTAATCATATTTTTGTGAAACGACAACCACACTACGAAACATTACTCAAAGCATTGAAATCATAAGTTAAGTAATCGCTTCTATAGTCTATTCTACTAAGATTTTTCGCTTGACTCTAGGATCCACTAAGTTGTATATGTTTCTCAGCTGAAAGATCAATGTTATGTTCCTGCAACTATTACTGCTCAGCTACCAAAATTAGCAGAAAATGGTTATCTACATCTAGAGCTGCGAGCCTCGGAGCTATAGAAATATTTCTCTCAACGATCCTAGACGACAAGCCTTAGTCACATGGAAGGGTCGCCAAATAAAGATACTACATAGAAAGACTTTTTAGTTTTCTGTCAGAAGTTCTTGCTCGAGCTTCCTAAGGAGGAGGGAGTGCTATAAGTCCAAAAACATAGGTGCATTAATTGTCACTAAGGTCAAGCTTGTCATTCAACTAAAATGGAACCTAAAATACTTTCCACAATCATCGTCCACAATAGCTATGACCTAAATTGGCACACTTTATGCATTCGCGATATACCCAAAAAATATACTTTTATCTGATCATGCATGCTTTTATAAAAACATAAATATAGATCTTGAGAAATCTGTAGCTCGCTTTTTTAGGAAATGTGTCTCATTCTATTGACTTATAACTACGGAATTCTTCCATGTAAGAAGACTATAAATTTCTAATAATATTTTGATTTCTATTAAATCTCTTTTTACTTGTTTATCTATGTGCTGAAATTTCTTACTGAATCATAACAGTCTTTTCCATTTCGATAATTGATAGAGATTACAAAATATGAGAGTTTAATTTTAATAGATTCTATAAGTACAGGAGCTACGACTATAGTAGTGTGTAGTATTTCAAACTATATAGAGGCAGACGTAATGTTTAACATACGTACTTCTCCATAAACAGTAACAAATATTGAAATTCATATTGTTGATGATCATCTTGTCAGGGAGTCTATATAGCCAATTTGTAGTAAAACAATATATATAGTGGCTTAATCATTATTTTGAGGTTGAAGAAATAAATCAGTAAAAAATTGTAGAATTGACTAAGACGTTAATAATTGTCGACTCATATTAGTTCAATTCAATCCGACCTAATTGGATCAAGTTGGTTGACGCATAGGTTTGGTAATTGTTAATTGTATCTAATACCATTATGAACTTACTTATAAAATTAGCTAACTATATTTTTGAATTAACCATGGATCCTCACTGTCACCGAGCATAAAGGAGAAGTTTAGGAGTGACTATTCAAAGGCACTCTTGCTGTCAACGTAAATGAATTATTTGTTAGAAACTTTATATATATAAATTTTATTTTTTATATAAAACTATTAAATTTGTTTTTTGAAAAATTCCAAGATATGCCTTTTTTTAGAAAAAAACATTAGTTTTAAATACTTCCAAATGTTTCCAAAAACAATTCATAAAATAGCATTGCACTACGGTTCGTGTGTACTATAGATTGTAAAGAAATGCTTTTTAAAAACTGTGTTTTCTTAAAATTTTTATTTCTTCGCCAACAAGCTAGCTATTAGCCTAGTAGGAACCAATGGGCGTCAAGCGGACGGACCACACCCAAAAATTAAATTCCCGCCCAATTTTAACCTAGCAATACCAACTCCTCTCTTCTCATTTGTGCCCATTCTCCTCGCCGCCGTTCGATGGGTTCGCCGCCGTCAACCACCGCTGCCGATCTCCTCGAAAGCCTCAGTCGCTCCGAAATCGAAGGCCTGCACGATCGTTTCGCCACATTTCTCTCCGATCTCTTGCATTTCAAAACCCTAGACTCATCCAACAACAACAACAAACCGTCGAAGAAGAAGACCACCAAATCATCGCCAACTTCGGCTTCAGTTGTCGATTCAAAGCTTCTTCAACGGTTGGCGAAGAAGTATATCCAGTTCATTTCACGAGCCCTCAATCTTCTCCCGCAGCTTTTCCTCGCCAAGAACGCCAAACATTCTCCGGAGCAAGCCGACGAGCTGCTGCGGATTTACGAAATTACTCTTGATTGCTTGGATTGCATCTCCCCCTGCCTTGATGGAAGTCCTTGCTCTCTTCTTCTTCACAGGGGCAGGTTCGTCTGCTCCCTTGTTGCTTCTGGCCGGTATTCTATAGCCGAGGAGAAGGCTTATGGGGTTTTATATACCTTCTGTGAAATTCTTGCACCTCCAAAAAAGAAAGTAGGCAGAGGTAAAGTTGCGGCTGCTGCTGAGGATTCCAGATTTCTTCCTCGACCTAACAAAGATGCAGCTGAACCTGAGGCAGCGATGCTGGCTGTTTTGATCACTATCAGCCTTGCTAGATGCTTGCACGGGACTGTATCAAAGGATGCTGCTGCCTATGAGAGAGTACTGGTTCTACTTGATGAGATTGAGCCGTGGTTTGGGTGTGTATTGGATGAAAGCTTTCTTTGTTTAATCATTATACTTAAAAGTTAGATAGTGGGATGTTGTTTTCAATTACATGAGTGAAAGCTTGTTGGTTTTCTTAGTTTTGGGTATTGGATTTGGAGTTGATTTTCTATTAATTTATTTTTATGTGATTGCAGAGTGATGGATGCAAAAGCATCTGAGAAAAACTGGGATTCTCTAGTGAAAAGCCTCTATAATTGCTGGTTGGTTTTGGAAAGTAATGCTGGGATCTTCATGTGTGATCTGGTGAAGCGTTTTTCCCTTAAAACTTTCGAGGGATGTCTGCAATCGTCGGCAAAGAATTTTCTCAGTACTGTATGCTTCATTCTTCTCTGCTTACTTACTAGCATACTCAGTTTTACAATAATTGTTTTGTTGACAACACTTATAAGCTTGGGGATAAAAATTGCAGATCACTCGTAAGGTTTGCTCCTCATCCAGCACACAACAACAATGGAGAAGCTCGCTTGCTCTAGATATATTCCATAAGGCACTGGGAGCCATCATTTGTACTTGCCAGGTTTAAATTTTTATGCTCTTTTCTTCTCTTCTCTTCACATCTATTAGTTGGTCCTTTTTCTACCTTTCTTTGAAATTTCTGAGCAATGCTTTGAACTTGCTTCATTCTGCTGTTCTTTCTCTTTCTCTAATGTCTTTGTCGCTGCTCAGTTCTCTATCTCCATGGCTGACACTACAATTTGTCATGAGAAGGAACACACTACAGCTCATCGTGCCGGTTTTTGTAAAGGCAATCTTATTGCAATCCAAGCCATATGAATACGACTTTATAAAGGGTTTTATTTTTTTAGTAAGAACCATATCATGACTAAGAATCTTTGTGCCTTTTTGAACAAAGGACTACTCAGGCTACCTATGTTTGGTAATAAGGAGATTATGACAGTTTGCTTTTGCTCCCAAGTTGTTTTGGTAACCCTATGGATGGACCTGGATTTTCTGAATCCATCTTGATGATGTGAATGTGCCACATACTCTATAGGGTAAATTGTTGTCTGCATTGCCTTCATCCTATAAGTGAAGCTATAAAGCAAAATATCTAATGAGAACAAGAATAGCATTGTTTTATGTTATACAGTTTATCTTGGTGATTGACCATGATAGGCCAAAATCTCCCTTATTTTTCTTATATTCTGATTAATTTAGTCATTAGCCAGAAAACAAATTTTCAGTTTCATGACCATTCTTGCTTTTTGGTTGTCTTAAAATTTTTTGGCAGCAGCAGTCTTCTGCCTGTAACCATATCATCTCTTGCACATCTTAAGCAGAAAGGTCTTGCATGTGTTGTATGTTATTTTTTGGTTTCTTCTTGGAGGACATGCTACTTCAAGGACAACAATTGTTGGGCACTCATGTGCTGCTGCTAAAAGATATGCTGTTGAGCATTCCATTGCTGGCAGCTTCATATGTACCGCTCACTGTCAACTAGATATTATTCTGGTCAGTCTTGAATATATGACAGCAAGTATGTGAAAAGAGGTATTTGTCAATTGCAGAAGCAAGATGTTCTTGCTTTGTAAGTATATGCTATAAATTGCATGTAACTTTAAAGCATGCCCTTATTGCATTTTATTATTCTCTCAAAGTGCCTTTACATTTTGTACAGTTGCCTGCAAGATGTGGTTATAACAGCATCAGATTTCCTGTGGCAGGCTGCTATTGTTAATTTTGTGGATGAGTTGCTAGAATGTATAGCTTGCTGTTGTAACTTCTTCGCAACTGCCAGTGTAGATACCGATTGTCAGGATTATTACAGACAACTAGACCAACAGTTTGGACGAATACAACTTCTCATTCAGGTATTTGTGTTTTATCATGTGTTATGCACCTTATTACATCAAGCATTGCCCTTAGTATTCAATGTTATCCTCTCAGATTTCTGCTCCTGTTGCTTCTATTCTCATTCTTTATACCATTGGATTGTACTACAAATCTGGGAAACCCCCTGACAGAGCTTTAAAAATTCTTGGGTTTTCAAATGGCACGCCAACTGTAATATGCTTGCCCGGTCACCATGAGTATCTGCAACTGTCAACCAACTCACTTTCCAGATGCATTTGTGCAACTCTTGAATGTGAGTTGGGATGCTTGAGTGGTCAGGTTCTCAAAAATGTGAAATGCGGTAAATCTAGCAATTGCATGCATTTACATGGAAATGCATCATTTTTGTCATACTTGTATGCACTGGAGTTCTTGTGCAAGCAATTGGTGAAAAGGGCAGAAGCAGCCTGGATGGATTTGCTTTCTCAGAAGGAAGCAACTCATAATTCTGATATAAATTATGTCCAGCGAACATTGCATCAACTGTGTGATGCACTTATTGGAGCTTTTAAGTAAGTTTTTGTTAATACTTCTACTATTGAATTCTTTGCGTTATCTGTTGCTTATGCTTCATGCACTATTCTTTCTGGAAGAGTAATACAGATGAAGCTTGTGCTAACATCTCTCTTGAAATGTTTGATCTATATTGAGAAAGTTTGTTTTCTGTTCACAGTTCTCCAGTGATATCTAAAGCGTACAAAAGTACGCTGCATGGTAGCTGGGTAACACTTCTTCAATCAATTGTAGCAGCATTTAGAATGGCAGTTGGCTTTACTGAGAACTTTCAGGTTAAATTGCTAATATTATCTCTTAACTTGATTAAAGAGACTTGATCCCTGCATGAAACTTTAGTCTCTGACTTGCTATCATCTAACCTTCAGAAAAGTGCATCCAATGTAGATTGGGCTTTTAATAGTGAATGGATCAATGCTGAAGAGTTAAAATATTTGATCTCAAAACTTCAAAGCACTGGAGTAGTACTATTCAATATTGGACGACGTGAACAGGTGAGATAACAAATAAAAAATTTTCATCACCTTTTATTTTTAGTATTGTATGCTTTTCTGCGTTTTCTTGATAAAGTATTCCCATTAAATTGATATTTTTCTCAAGGACGTTGGTATTATGTGTTGTATTTAAGGCGCTTCAAAATTATTATCAAGGAAGTTGTTAGATGAGCACATCCTACAATCCAATTTTAAAGTGAAATTAATTACTTAGACCTTATGTAAGCAAGATCGTCAGCATACTTGAGTGTTATGCTTGACATAGTTTGTGCTTACCATGGCCCAAATAAAATCTCTAGTTAGGTGCTATGGTGGTCTGTAGAACGAAGAATACATGTAATGGAATTTATGTGCTAAAAGAAGGCTTGAGTGACATAGATTTAGATGTTCCCTAGTTAGGCCCTGTTTGGCTACAAGGATGAATAATCTGGAATTTCTTTTTCTGCTGGAGTTATGCATTGGCACTCCTATAGAATTCTTTTTGGAATTTGCAAATTCAAATAGGTAGTTGGGTAACACTCCCAAAACCCTTTTGTCCTTTCTTATCTTCTTCTGCTTACTATTGTTAGTGACAAGCACAATCTCTTGAATCTTGATTGGAAAAATGGAAGCATCGTTGCTACAAATAAATCTTTTCAAAAAGCTACAATCCAATAAGGAGATTGTTTATAACGACATAACAAAGAATTAGTGTTTTGAAAAGAACCAGTGATCCATAACAATTGCAAGCAATGCTATAATACAATAAAATAATCGTTACTATTTGGAATGATCTCATTTCATCATCACCAATTTCTCATCTGATGACTACTATGGGCTTATATACTTCACTGTAAGTGAGCCCGAAAATGACTTTCACTTGCCAATAGTTCACTTTCGGGTGACTTCCTATGTTGACTTCACAAATTTACTCTCACAAACTCAATTCTTCACAACTTGGTTTCTACTCACTTTCCAGAAACTCATTCTCAGAAACTCACCTCCAAGCAATCAAATATGTCCAACACGTTGATGATAGTTACGGTGGGAGTGATGAATAAATTTGATTCCTTGGCGTCTATACAAACACAACATCCTTCTCAGGTTTGTTATGAATTTTGACACATCATAGACATAGTGAAGTCATTTGGCAATGGTGTTAAGTATGGTTTATAGCCATGGTCAGCACTAAGGAAGTGGTGATGGCAAGTGGGACCTGGCAATGACTTCGGTCATAGCACCGAGAGGCCTCGGACAAATACTAGCCATTTTAAAAGGATGGGCATAGGAACTAATAGGTCGAATGTGGTCAGTGAGGGAGCGGCTCCTGATAGGATCAGGGAAGAGTGAGAGGGGAAAGGACATGTAGGAGCCGTGAAGAATATAATAAAAGAAAAGAAAATATAGGATTGGATTTTTTTTAATTTCTATTTGTGGGGTATTCGTTTGGTTTGATTAACCTATCCAAAGGCTATCCAAACTCCAAGGTAGGAGTTTTTATCCCCCAGTCTGAGATACTATAGTGTTGTATTAAAATTGGGGTTTTCTGGTGGGCGCTTAGTGATTCGATGTACTGTGACTATCTAAGTTAAGGGAATAATGGAGTCACAACTTTGGGTCGAAAGAGCGAAGAAGTATATCTTTTTGATAATAAATATAATTTGCATGTCTTAAATACTTTATCGATGATAATCACTCTAGTTTTAGGATTTCTATAGCTTGCTAATGCTTTAGTTCTAAAGTTGGAAGTCATTAACTGCTGGTGGGAACTTTTTTCAACCAACCTTTTGCTTAGGTTGATAATGAATACACCTCAAGAGCAAGAAAGCATCAAGTGTAGTTAACATGAGACAAGGTCATTTTAGGACAAAAAAAAGAAAAACTGAGAAACTTCCCTTACATTTACCTTGATACTCTTATGAAAGTACTTTATTCATCTTCTACTGTGATTTTAACAAAAGAATGCACTTATATCTCGTATAATACCTTGAATGTAGGTTTAAGACTAGTAGAAGATCAAGAGTAACATTGAAAATTAGCTATAGCAAGATGCATTTTGAGTTCTTTTAGTTCTAACTAGAATTAATGCTTCTGTTAGCAGGTTGTTTAAGCGTTGTTGTTATTAATGTTTATTATTAAAGCTTGGTTAACATAAGTATCATTTGCGTTAAAAGTGGTTATTGTTGGTGACTCGGAAAGTTAAAACCTTTAGTGATTTATAACATTATGAACCCTAGATGTGAGTGACTATCAGTAATATTTGCCCGTGTTCTCCTTCTAAAGTCGAGCATTTCATTTTTCCTGAGAAATTCGGAGGACAAAATGGAGGAAGAACAGGAATTTTATTTTCAGTATTAAATGGACTTGCAAGCATATTTATCAGCTTTTTACTCCCAAGTGCATTAGGTTCCCTGTCATTTACAGGTAGATTTCTTTAGATGTTTGTTACATTATTTTGGGTCTTGTAAGTTGGAGAAAACTTCTTACAGGTGTGCAACTTGTAAATAAATCATAAAAAACAGTCCATTATCTACACAGTTTGGATTTTCTTAGGACCTCAAGATTATCAGCTCATGCCCTGCATCTTTTATGCTATGTTGGTATTAAGATCCTTTAATTTGCATTGGCAGTGTAGAACATATCGAAACAGTAAACTCATTCATGCAATTGTTTTTTTTATAAATTTCAGGCAGTAATGGCCTTTCAACTTTGCTGTCAAACAGTATGGTCATTTTTGAGGTGTCTTTCCAAGACATCTTTGGATGATCTTGATAGTGGCCTCAAGATTAAGCCGTCGGAATATACAAATAATGCCATTAGGTACTCATCTGAGACAATTGCCAAGATGATGGGTGCTCTTGTAAACAGTGGTACTAAAAACTGTGACGAGATTCTTGCTAGCAGCCTATCTGTAATTTGTGATGCAGAAGAAACATTACAAAGTGTCAATGGCTCTTTTCCAATTGTCCAACAGTGGGTTAAGGTACTTTATCTTGGAATATTTTAATAATTGTGATTGTGGTTATTAATGTGTGCTCTTTCAATGGTTAGATAAACAATAAACAGCTTCTGCATATTGATTCAGTCGATAGTGCTCCAATCTTGTATCCCTTATTGTCAAAAAAGTGCTCGAGGTTGCCTAAGGAGAGTATTGGCAGGATACTAGAGCAGGTTTTTTACTCTCCAGATTTATGTATCAGGTTTAGTAAATTTAATATATTACTTGTTTGTTCATATTTTCTCTCCTTGTAGGAGATTGCATCATATGAACTTCTGGAATCCCAAAATCCGCAATTATGTCTCAAAATTCAACTGAAAGTTATTGATATTCTTCTTAATGACCTATATTTCACTAAATATCACTCTTGGAGGAGGTCACAAGTTCTCACTAGGAGGGCCTTAATTTTAAGAGCTTGCAGTCATATGAATCACAGCTTTAGGGACTCCATAGACAGCCTTTCTGAAGCTATTTCTTTATTGGTGAGATGATTTTAAATCTATATAAATTGCTGATCTTTCTGAATTCCAGAAGTCTTACACTGCTCATTCTTGCTTTTCTAATCTATCAGAGGGAGGTACCTACTAGTCCTCAAGTGTTCCATCTGTTGGCCCTTGCATACTGCTTACGTGCACAGTATCTCCATGAGGCTAATGAAGAGTTTCAGGTAGAATCTATATAGCTGTTGGTTTTCTGACTAAACAAAAACTTCATGATGTTTAGGTTTGACTTAAATCATTGAACTTTACATTAATAATATCTCAAAGATGAATATTCCTTTATTTAAGCAGGTTATTCTGGATGATATTCGAACTGCATTAGATTTATGGTTAAGAATGACAATTCCAATCAAATGGCCCATGGATAGCAGTTGGGACCTTGGTGTGAAGAATGTCATAAAAGTGCTTTGCTACCTTGCTGACTTGCTTTCAGTGAAGGTAATCAATTTTATAAGGAAAATATATGTTGAGTATCTTGTTGTTATGAATAAAAGTTTATACTTGAGCTTATGTGCATGTGTCTTTCATAATTCAGGGGGCTCTGGTATTTCAGTCTGACATATGCAAGCTGATCTATATGTTCTGCATATCAGAAAATGTTCCGGTGCAGAAATGCTTGGCCATGCTCTTGAATGATAGGAGGCTTAGCCATTCACTTTGTGTCTCCCCAGTTGATGAATCTTTCCTAGTATATATGTCTGAGCACCATAGTCAACAGGCCTTGACTCTTGAGTTTTGGATAAGCTGTTTAGTGGGCCTCGATGTTCCTCAAGTATGTTTTGCGCAGAGCTTGCTTTATGACTTTTTGTGTACAGATGCAAATGTAAGTGAGTACAGTATATCCATTTCTTCAAAGTTGACTGTAGATGAAGTAAAAAGGGTGGCATCTTCTCTTTTCTCCAATGTAAGTTCCGTTGGAATGGCATCCTATATTTTGCAGTTGCTTTTACTTAAGAGATGAAGGAGTGGTGTCTATTTTCCTTTTTTGTAAACAGGATCATATGTCAAGCCAATCAGCTTTCATGGCTGGGACTTTGTACCATGACTTATCCTTGAGGTTGTTCTTAAGTGGAAGAACTTTTGGGGTAAGCATTGATGTACCACACTAATCAATTTCTAATCACCCTTGTAAAATTCCATTGAAACTAAACTCTGTGTATCTAGGTGCAAGCTCGTTAATGATTTAAGTTGGCAATGAATAGGGATTATGTGGATACTTGTGCCTACGCACCTGTTCTTTATGGATTGGGTACCCATGTAAACTGCGTATAGCTCTGTTATATGATTGGTCCCTCATCTAGCAATGCCTTCATTCTAAAGACGATACATGTGTAGTATGCGAATTATCTTTAAGGGCATGTTTGGCATTATAGTAAAAGAATACTGTGGAAAATGAGTACTGCATTGGATGAAGAATCATTAAATTTAGGAAGTTATAGTTGTTTCTAACTTACTTCTACTAAGTAGACTAGTTTTTATTGACACATCAACCTTGAAGCTCATCGGTATTGAAATGACATCAATGAGTAGCAACTTTCATGGTAATTCAATGCTTTTGAATTGACATTCAATGGTATGTCGTGCGAAATGCAATAGCTATTGCTTTAAAATCTAGTTGCTAAAGTATTGCTTTCAAGTAAGCTAGGTGTAGCTTGCATTTCTTGCTAAAACTATGGGCATGTTATTGAAGTACTCACCCCAATTCCGAAGTGTTTAAAAACCATGGTATCAGGAGATTTTGTTAATATCTTATCTTTTTTTTGAAACATACTTTTGGGAAAGTTCAACGGTTGTTTTTCAAATACCATGGTAATTTAGTGAATACTATGTGTCATGAAGCTACATACCCATCCAAATGAAGCAAGTCATGAAGCTACATACCCATCCAAATTTTATTATCAACATTTTGTCATATTCATATTTTTAGATATGTAATACATAAATTATTATGTTTGTCAATTTTGAATGAGTTCTATCTTTGAGTGGTAAGTTAAGTTTGATGTACTCAAAATATTAAATCAGTAAGCTAGTGTATGTGAGTACTTGCTCCATTCCTCCACTCTTATGAAGAGCGTTGACATGTACGCCCTTTACTTGAATTGGCTGAAATTAGTGGTAGGTTGTGTGCATGTTGCATGCCATTCCTTGAAGTCAGTATCATGCTGTTGATACTGCAGGCCTTTGTGCTGTTTTTCTGCTATCTTTAAGCAATATTATTGTTTATTATATTTCTCATATGGGTATGATCTCTCATGTGAAATTCCAGGCACTTTATGTGGCTCAAGTGTCTCTTAGCTTGCGTAACAAAATCTTAAAAAGAAAATGCCCTTTGTCCTTTCCATCAAAGTCTACAAAACACACAGACTTTGCAGATCAGATTCACAGCCGCTGTTATAATTTTTCCTTTGAGGAGGTTAATAAGGGCAATGTTCTTACTCCGTGGAATATAGTTAGGTGCTATCTTGAAAGTGTTCTGCAGGTATTGTTTTATAAATATTATTCAGAATTTAACTCAGATCTTGTTTGTTATTTTAACAATCCACAAACCTTTATCCAGGTTGCAAGTTTGCATGAATATTTGGGTAATGCTGGTGCAGCAGAAACTCTTTTAGTAACAGGAAAAGATGTTTCCCATTTGAATGGTCTAATGCCTTTTGAGGTTGCTTTCAGATCTGCACTAGGTACACCTCATTATGATTTTCCATCTTTATCTTCTAGTGGCATCACATTTGTTTCCCTACAAAAGAACTGACAAGACCCTAATCATTTTTTGTTCTTGGTTCAAGGTCATTTGTATCGCAAAAAGCAACAATGGGATCTTGCAGAAAAAGAACTTACAGTGGCTGAAGAGATCCTAAGCAAAAATGATGTTATTTTCTCCTGCCGACTGTGCAAACTCTCCTTTGAAATTGCAATTTGTATGAAGATGGGAGACCTGTCTAGGAATCGTAATGTTGATTCTGTTAAGAGTTTGTTAGATGCTTCAGAAATTTATCGCTCAGCTCTAAAAAAGCTCAATGACATGGACCTTGAGAGGCATCATAATTCCTGTGATATGACTCCTAGTTTATGCAGAGAGCATTGCAAGTGTCGCTTGGATAAAGGGAAAGTTGATCTGACCAGTGATATATTACCGTCCTCAACAATGAGATGCATGCATAGAGTCTGTGGTTCATCTATCGATGAACAATTCAAATCTGAAGTTGAAAGCCTTCTCTCTGTTGATAGTCGAGATGGAGCCGCTCATGTCACTGCCAGAGCCAAGCAAAGGTCTAGACCACGAAAGGGTTGCGCATCGAAGAACCAAAATACAAGTTCTCCTGTTAAAGCAAGGCGAACGCGTTCCACTAAAGATTCTTCTTTTGTCAAATGTGCAGAAGATGCACATAAGGTTGATAACAAACCTTTATCATGTCTTCTTTCTTGTTTAAGTGGTATGTGCCCTTGTACATCATACCAGAAGCAAAATTACAATGAGTCGGTTGTTTCTGATTGTGGTGAAGCATGTATATTCAGCAATACATCGTGCAATAGATGCTTTTCAACCAAAGTTTTGGATGGAAGGTCAATTCTTGATATCATTTCTTTGAAATGGGAGTACTATCGTAGGCGTCTATATGTTCGGCTACTTTTGAAAAGAGGTAACAGCTAATTGTCATGTGCTCTTGAAGGTTCTTTCTGCTTCTAATTTTTGGGCATTCACTGACAATGTTTCTTGTTTAGCAAGATGCTTGGATTATGGAAATTCTGGAGCAAATGGTGTCCATGATATTCTCAGGGAGTGTGTCTTATTGTTAGTTGGTGCAAAGCATTGTCATAAGACAGCTTTTACTACTTCTTGCTTCACTGATCCAGGTAGCAGTGAGAGTTTTTCTGATACATTTTGCATTGAGCGAGCAATGATATTCTACAACATTGCTTGGTTTTTCTTGAAGGAATCATCATCAACCAAAAGCAGGTAGCTTTTAAGGCAATATGATTAACCTATATTTATCTTATTCTCCATATGGATCATTATATGTCATGACAACAGATTAAAATCCCCTGCATTATTTCAGTAGGTCTGTGTGCTGTTGTGTCTCTAATGTCAAGCCAGCTGCTGTTGTTCCTTGGTTGCTGAAGGCTTTTATTCTCTGCAGAGAGCATCCCTTGCTTTTCTCAAAGGTTTGAGATAAACTACTAATGGTTTTAACTCAAGGAAAGTACATCACATCCTTTTTCAAAATTTTGTATAATACTTTTGAATCCTATACCTTTTTCTACCCAGGTCTCTAAGCTCCTTGCTCTTGTTTTGTTGCTATCGATGTTGCGGGACATTGGTCCTTTATTTTCTGCAAAGTCATTATCTTTCAGTCACTGGGTTGCCTACTTTCATCAAGCATCTATTGGCAGTTATCTGCATTACCAGTTTGTTTCTTCTCGTCAAGATGTTGATAGCAATGCGAAGGTTACATTTTTGGGAACTTGTCTTTCATTTCTTTTCTTTAACACAGCTATATCAGATGTTTAATACAACAAAATTGTGTAATACTAATCAGTTTCTTCACTTAATTATTGTCCATTAGTGTTTGTAGATGTTTTCAATAATCTAACATGTGTATCTAAAAATGCCATTAAGTGTCCAACTGTAGACACGGCAGTCAAGTGTCCACTATGTGCCAGAGGAGTGTTTGATAAAGTGTCATGTACGTTACCAACATGAATGTGGCACCTTGCTGAAAATGTCCCTACTTGACAGTTTATTATAGCCACTTATTAAGTGTGTCTCAAGCTTGACTAAATCAATGTTTTTTTTGAACTCTATTCTTTTGTTGAAAGAAATATGCATCTATGGAGTTTGTTTAATCTAGGACAAAGTTTTAGTAATTTAGTTCCTGAGAAAGAAGCTGCAGTCATATCGTGTGAAGAACTCTTGAATATGCTTGGATGGAGTTACAAAGAAAAAGGCAATGGCCCCTCATTCATAACCCATGTTCGGACAATTTGTATTGAAATTAGTGAAGAGTCATCACTTATTCTGCTATCTGCAACATAGATATCTCAGATAGTTTGGTTGCATGTATAGACTATTCAGCTAGCTAAACTATACAACTTTGACTACAGAAAGGTGATATAATATTGATACAAACTACGGTCATAGTGATTATGGTAACTACCAGAACCACACCCAAGCTTGTGTATCTTTGCTACAGTTTGGTGCATCATGCCAACTTGCTTATTTTAGATGTAAAGTTGTTTGGATGGTCACTCTCTGTGTTTAGGACCGTTACTGGCTTAACATTCGCATAAAAAGGTGAGTAGAAAGAACAGTGAATTTAAATGGCAACAAAGACTTGCTGAAGACTTATTGAATCATTGAATTAGAAGATAAATAGTTAGGATTCTGTACAATCGAAAGACCACTTTAAGTCGTACAATAAATGCACTTGTTATTCATGCAAAAAGTACTAAATCAGTTAGTTGAAGCATCACTTGGATAGAAATGTGACTTGTGATAATGTGATCATATTAGAGTAAAAGCCTGTGTTTGTCCAAGAAGAATAACATATATATGAATGAGAGGCAGCAATTAACTTGGAAGATATATGTAGTGGATAACATTCACAGAAATAATAGTTAAAAAATGAAAAAAGTTTCATTTAGATTTTCTCAAAAGGTAGGTTTATGTCATACTCATAGCTTTTGCATCTAATAGACACTACCCTAACACATGAATTTAATAATAAATTTGTTAAGCTGCAGAATGTTCCTGAATTAGGTAATGGCTATTGCTCTCTAAAATGTTTTCTAGGCATATGAAGCTTAGTGCTAAACTAGGAACTCAAATTTCAATTAAAACCAACGTGAATAAACTTTAGGTGAACATCTGATTGCAGTTAAACTTGCATAAATATAAGTTTTTACATGAGTAGGATATAAATTTTAATTTAACAAGTTCACTGTAAGTGAGGAGGTTCAACTTCAGATTTTTGTCTACAGTTCTATGTGAAACTCTTTGTAACTCTTAAATTCAGGTTAATTAGCATATGGAACTTTGTGGAAACAAAGTCACCAACCTTTTGTTTCTTTTCACATGTTTAGAGGTATTAGGTAAATTTTAGTGATTCTTTTGTTGTTGTTTCTTATCTCAGGATATGCTTCCAGTTCGTGAGGAAACAAATAATGTGCTTCCGTACTTGCTCAGGTTTGTACATCACCATGGTAAAGAAATAATTGGGTTTACCTAGCTCTCTATAACTCTATCCACCAATATCTGTTCCTTGAAATCGATCCTTAATTTTTAATGGCCATCTTAGACCAAAGGTTTCGGGTGCCTTCCACTTTAGGTGTACATTTCCTTACAATGGAAGAGGAAACGAACAGTGAGCTATCCTTCTTACTCAGGTCCATACACTGTCTTGAGAAAGAACTAATTATTTATGTGCCTCTCCATAACTCTATCCACCAATCTCTGCTTTTTGTTTCTCTCCCATAATATTTGACACCCATCTTGGCCTTACACCAAAGCATGTGGTATCTGGAGGAGAGACTTCTGGACAGGCGCAGGATTACTGCTGAGGATTACTATGTCTTAGTTGTATTCTATGATTCAGTGATCTCATTGCCAATTATTACTGTAGGCTTGCATCAGAAAAGTTGGAGCAGCTTGAAAAAAGTGTTAGGAAATTTTATGAGTCCCTTCCAAGTGTTCCTGTCATATGCATAGGCTTGCTTGATGGAGATTATGCAGACGTCCTAAATGATACGCTGCTTTTTTCTTGTCCTGCTTGGATTCTGCTATCAAGACTGAACCAAAATGGCCAACCATTTATTGTGCTTCTGCCTGTCGACTGTATTTCAGGAGGTATTTCACTACTTCGTAGCACTTAAGGATACAAGTTTCTGCTTTTTAGAAGTATGACTAAGGTACTTGTTTGTTACACATCAGAAATTCCACAGGATTATGCAAATTCGAGCCCTGGATTTAGTGCAAACAAGGAATCTGAGTGCTGGGCATGTCCATGGGGGGAGTCTATTGTAAACTATGTGGTTCCATCATACAAGCAAATCCTGGAGGAGAACTATTTCTCACTATCTAGTAGGTGTTCTTCAGATTGTTCGGAGATGGACAAGATAAGTTGGTGGTCCCGGAGATATATACTAAATAATCGGCTACGTCAGATGTTAAGGTTCTGTTGACTTTTTTGACATCTACCTAGATATAATTCATACAGAATGGATGATTGTTAATTTTTCTGGAGTAGGCCTTTAATTTCTTTTCAAAATATGGTTTGTAAAATTCTTTAAGTAAAACTTAGACTATATAGATTCATCTTATGTTCTCCATTATATCTTTCAGTAGCATGGAAGAAACCTGGCTGGGGCCTTGGCGCTGCTTGCTTTTGGGTGAGCTCTCTGGACATGACGACCTGGATACTTCGATAAGAAGGTTGACTAATGAGCTTAAATCTCAATTTAAGCTTGAAGGACATGAAAATATCTTGCGTGTTGTTCTTGGGGGTACCACTGATGTAGCTGATGTAAAAGCTTGTATTTCTCAACTGCTTTCATGCAATGGTTACTTTGGTTGGGGAAGAAGTTGCACGGTCCAGAGGCTTACAACCTTCTCCACTGCAAGCCATCAAAATGATGGTGATATGCTTGAGTTACTTCATATCATTCTTGAAGATGGATATTCTGTGGGTACTGAAATGAAGGAAAGAGGGCCAGTGGTTTTAGTGTTAGATTCAGATGTACAGGTGAGAATTTTTTACATGAACTATTATCTTAGTTTATCATGTTGTCCAACGTTCGCAGTTATTCAAGCATAGCAAGTGATCTCGTGTATATTAAATTCACTGAATAGAACATGCAAGCAATTTGGCAAGCAAAATTGTTACATAAATGCCAATGACAAAGAGGATAGAAAACTGTCAATTTTAACCCTTCAACCCGAAAAATGTTTATAAAATGGTTTATATCCGAATAGTGAATCCTATTGGACAACAAAAACTGTAAGCAGCTTCAGTGCAGATTTTTTATTTTCCTTTAATCCTGCTAATCAGAGGTTAATATGTTGCAAGTCAATGATTCAAGTAGTAGTCATGGCATGCTATTTAATTAGCGGTTCTTTGTGATGGATGAAAATTTGTTATGTATAATAATTTTCTTATGCTGACCTTACTTGATTATATCATTCGAAATGGCTAATAATATGGGTATATATGTTTCTATGCAATCTATTTGTTTTTCTTCTTACTTTTAATTCCATGCAGATGCTTCCTTGGGAGAGTCTACCAGTTTTGAGGAAGCAAGAGGTTTATCGTATGCCTTCTGTGAGCAGTATCCTGTTTTCACTCAGTAAAAGACACGAGTGCTTCGAGCAGCTGGAGATATTTGATGCCGCCTTTCCAACAATTAACCCTATAAACACATATTATGTGTTGAACCCTAGTGGTGATTTACCTGCAACTCAAAAGGAGTTTGAAAATTGGTTTATGACTCAGAATTGGGAGGTAGGTGTATATCTTTTAAGTGGACTTAACATGAATCAATATCACACTTGCTCGTCTTGTAGATTTTGAAAATAAATACCTAAGACATGTTTATGTTAAGAGGAAAATGGTGGTATGTGTTGAAGGAATTTTTTGCAGTTATCACCTCTATTACTTAAAATAGTCTTAGTCTAAGTAAAATATGAAGCTCTCCTTTTCTGTGCTGGAATCCACCTGGCTAGAAGGGTCAGCGTATTTCGTAATATATGAGCCCCAAATAAGACCATGTTGCTATCTTGAAAGCGCGAGTGTCACACTTAAATTTGTAACTCAAGAGCTGGTCCAGCTGGATGGCAATTTATCTTTGTCCTTTTCGTTATCAATTGCTTAAACAGACCTCTGAATTTGATGATCTACCTGTTCTTTGAGCAACAACCCTGGTTCTAGTTTCAAATGAAAATGTAAAACTGGTGCTATAATTTTATCAACAAAAGTTCTAGGTTTTTGTGGGATATTTCAATGTCACATGAAAGTTTAGAAATGTACTGTAAGATTTTTTCTGTTTTGATCAATGGAAAGTTTCCTGTTTATGCTTTATTAAGCATCATTACCAATTAATCACAAACTATTTGTTTCATGAAAGTTAAACCTCTTATCAGTTCTCTTTATATGCTTACGTATGGGATGCTGAGTGTTCATGAATTGAACATTAACTGTTGGCTGGGCTGCATATACTCATTGCAATCAATCTGCATCTTGTATACTATTTTACAAGTCTGAGGCTGTTTCTATATGTTTGTCGTGCAGGGCAAAGCTGGAAATCCTCCAACAGCTAAAGAACTGGCTTTGGCTTTGCAAAGCCATGATTTGTTTCTGTATTTCGGCCATGGAAGTGGTATGCTACACTTTTTGACTAGTCTCATTCATTTGAAACTCTTGTGCTTGTTATCTTAGTAATTTATTTTGAGGCCTCTAAACATGAGTCCAATATGCAGGAATGCAATATATTCCTCCACATGAAATTCATAAACTGGACAGTTGTGCTGCTGCACTGCTCATGGGTTGCAGCAGTGGGTCTCTTTTGCAGAAAGGATGCTATGCCCCTCAAGGTGCGCCTATTTCCTACTTGGTTGGTGGTTCTCATGCTGTTATTGGAAACCTATGGGAAGTCTCAGACAAGGACATAGACCTGTTTGGCAAGGCTATTCTGAATTCATGGATACGGGAAGAATATGTTGAGGTTTCTTCTTCCCATGAGATGCATACCAAATTGATGGAATGTGTAAATACAAATGACGAAAAGGACACTCATGCAAAGAAGGGAAAAAGGACTAAAGGGGGGAACAAGAAGTTGCCTCAATTTAGTAGTAGCAATCCCAGTAAGGGATGTAGAGCACACAGGATTGCGTCATTTATGAATCATGCACGTGAATATTGCAGACTTCCATTCTTAAACGGAGCGTCTCCTGTCTGTTATGGTGTACCGACTATTATAAAGAAAATATAATTATATACGTGTATAATGTTTGGTGCAATCTAGAAAAGGCTTCTCGAATACGAACTGCAAAAAGTTTTGGCTGAGAAGGTAAGTCATTCCAGCATAGTTGTTTGCCAGTTTAGTGGAACTGAAGGGCTGATGTCCTAAAAATAATTGAATTGGCGACCAAATCTGCTAGGGATGCACTGCTGGCTCAATTGATCGTCATCAAGGTGTGATGTGGAGCAGAGTACTTCTCAGTTAATTGTGATCCAAGCTCTGTATCATTAAAGTTGATGTGCATATTTATCAGATTGAGTAAATGTCTATTCACAGCCATCAGCACCATGAGAGGTGTGATTGCATTGTAGTCTGATGAGGAACAGTTTTAATGAAACCTCTTTTAAGTTGCTGATGTTGGATGTGGATGGATGATTGCAATCTGGGTGTGGATGGATGCAAGTATATCAAGGCTGGTTCTTGGACAAGCAACATGTCCTGTACGATCAGACCTTCATTCAAAAGAAGCTTTGCTGCTGTTAGTTATCCTGCATCATTGTCGTGAGGAATGTGTATTGCCAGCGGTGAAAGCATGTACAGTCGAAAGTAAACTCGTGTCTTGTTAGAAGGTTTATTTTATTTATAGACTCCATGATTTTTCACTAGGCTCGTTATCCACAATTGAAGGACCATCACAGAGGGAAAAGAAACCTTTTCAATGCAGTTGTACGTTTGTTGTATAGTTCTCAAATAATATAAATCATTTTCACATCATACCACATGGTTAAGGAATTTGTACCGTTTGATGCCGATATGTAGAATTATGTAATAAATGTCGTTAGCTCTTCTAGTTGTACGTGATTGCTAAATTTTATTTCTTCTACAGTTATATTTATGTTTACATTTTCATTGTGTCATCAATTCGTATGTGAGCGGTCTATCAGTTACCGTACATGTACGTTACCTTCACTACTGAAATGATTAATGTTGGGTTATTTAGTGGCGGTGAGCATATGATATGCATGGTTGTACGAGGCTCTCTCCAGTTTGTAGGTAAACCACTTTTATTAGCCACGAATTAATATGTCAACCTATTATAATCATGGCCAAAATGACCATGAAAGGCAGGCATTTTCAGTAGTACTCAGGTGATGCAGACTTAGATAATCTTATAATGCATTAAATTGAGGTACATCTTTTGTCACCGTTTCTTATTAGAAATATATTCATCTCCTCACATCCTTTTTGGGATGATTTTATTTCATCCCATCTGTACCGCAGAAAGGAAAGAATGGTGTGCATTAAAGAATGATGTCATTGTTTTCAGGTGATTAGGGATGAAAGTAATCAAGGCCATAATCCGGGCTTCTTTATTATAATTGTTATCTCGGTCCTTATGTCAAAGAACTTTCTTATTAGGTGGGTTCTCCTAGCCTGACCTGGGACCTGAGACGCCAGAAGCGGAGCCCAAGGGCAGGCTGAGCCTGTTAGGTCTAAATGATATTTATTTACAAAGAAAAGAAAAAACACTCCAGATAAAAATAATTAGTTATTCCTCCGTGGAATTGCTTTCACGTAACTAAAGTAGAAAGCTATATGGTCAATCACTAGGAGTGTAGTTTTTAGGCTAGTCGGTTTGATATCAAACCTTTCACGTTTCAGAAAATATTACTAGTTCAACTTCTGGTACCTGTATATACTTTTTTATCTGTAAGAATGTGTCCATCGTTATTTCTCAATAATTTTTCTCTTTTCATAACTTTCTTCAGCAAGTAAACCACATTTTCTCAGGCTAGCATAAATGACATTGTTTTTGTATAGTACAAGCGTGTGGATAATTTCTTCACATCATCGTTCTAAAATGTCACACGAATTGTGGGGCTGAAGCATTCTCTACCAAACGAAAGGTTAAATATTCAAAATCCTAGCGCCTAGTTGTTACCTATTTGACAAATACTGGCATTTGTTTTGGCACAAGAAGAATTTTATCCGTACTTCAATACAAAAAACTTCAGCAATAAACCCGTGCACAGTATCCGTTTCTCGTCGTGATGCCTGCCTGCTACTCTATGGCTATGCTGGAGACTCAAGAGTGAGAGGCTATTCTTATCACATGGTGTCCGGCTGATCGGTTTTCTTTATTATTATTTTTTTTGTATTGTGCTTTGTCCTAAACAACAGCTCTTGTACGGCCTGCCTGCTTCTTCTTTCGAAAAGGCCAGCCTGGATTCTGACAGCAGCGCGCAGTTGGGCACTAATCAATTTTCATGTCTACATTCACTCGTATTCAATTACATTTTTACATATAGTAATAATAATATACAGCGGCGGCGGCTGTAGCAGCAGCAGCTCTAATCTGTCAATCTAAATTTATACATACAATACGATAGGTTTTTTTTTTTTGTTGTTGGGAGAATTAGATATAATACAATATGTAAGGTTGCCTTTATTAGATATCTCCTTCTCCCTCATACAGATGCCATGCGATGGACCACAACATCAGATTTTCTTGTTGCTATATTTTGTCCTTTTTCTTTTTTTTCAAGATTTTGTCATGCTTATCTCATTACACTTCACAAAACTTTTTCTACTTGATGATTGATGACGCTTGTTCTTGAGTTGATAGTTAAAAGTTTATCAGCAAACCAACACAAACAGATCTTAAATCCCTTAAACTGGAATATTATCCCCCAGACAACTCTCCAGAAAACTTTCTACTGCTATTTGCCTTCAAAATGAGCCACAACCAGGATTTCTTTTTCTTTTTTTTTTTTTTCAAAGACAGTAGCATTGCTGACCACAGTAGATTACAAAATCAGTATATGCATGTCGCACGAATATGATTCCTCCAGCAGATAACAACAAACTATCAAGATTAGGAAATGAACCAGCTACCGATCAAAAAATTGCACATCTTCATATTAATATGGGAGGGGAAATGTGAACTATATAGAATTACATGGACCTGGGTTACGTAACTTTAAAACATATACCAAATCTGGACGAACTGCCCTATATCCATGCTCCATTCACTGTGTTGAACATGCAGCTAGTGTGTTCCTGCAAAGGGTGCACTCTTTCCCGTCCCGTACACTGTTCTTTCTATACAAGAGCCTACCTTATTGTGAAATTAGTAACGCACGTCTTGTATCATATTATAGGAATAATGTATATGTACCATCTGCTGCTGCATACGGATCTACATCTTCATGATGTTGTAGCAAGCAGGCAACAGGAATCTGGTTCAACAACCCCTACAAACTAGGGTTGAAGTTTGCTGTATAAAAGAATCGTAAAAGAACTGCAATAAATGTAGCAATCTAGCATCATGAACTCCATGGTTGCTCATCAGGCAATTGTAGACACTCCTGAGGATTGGCATAAAAGTAATCTTCTTCTTTAGGTCTATCAGAAATCACTAATCGCTTTGTAGGCCTTCCCATTCGATTGGCATGGGCCGCCTTCACAGCAGCCGAAAATTCATCCCAGCCAATAGATCCGTTGTTGTGTTGATCTATCAGTTCAACAAGAAGCTTTCTGTCCAACAAAATGGTCTTTCTAAAGCCCAAATACCTGGAGAAAATGAACAAATCTTAAACAGGATCAACATGTTAACCAAAAGAACAAAATTATACAAAATTCAAAAGAGGATGCTGGCTAAATTTTGTTACGAGAAGTGAAATAAGGAGAGAAATTGTAATTATTTAGAGGAACTTACTACCCATATGCCCCTTAAAGCTGAACTAGAAGAGTTAAAACAGATAACCTCAACCAATTAGGTCTCTGAAGCAGTACGGAAACAAGTCCATCCATCTCTGAGTCATTTAAAATACCAAGAACATTTCTGACAACCAATACTACTAGCAGGCTTGTTATACTGTCTTTACATTATAATGGAATATGAGGACTAGATGTCTGTACGCTTCAATAACATGTGACTCACTGGACAAATTGGACATGTAAAGCTTAGAGAGCAAAAACCTTTAAGGGTGGGTCATCTACTACTTAAAATTCTATGCAATTAATGCAACCCAGTAGATTAGCCTTTCAAGAAGTATCAATGACCCTAAGTGCACCAAACTGTATAGATTCAAAGTATTCATGTGAATCATTCTTCAAGAAATGAGTACTTAACCACAAATGAAATAAAGGGAGCTAAACTCATAAAATGGATAGGCAACGGTGTCCAGAGAATGATGCCCATCATTAAAGCTCAGAAAGGTGAGTAATCCATGGAGATACCAACCTGCGATGGCCTTCAACAACTCTCGCCATATTACCATCATATGTCGGAACAAAAATGTTACTCTCCAGGGCAACTAAGTAATCTAATGCAGCCATCTGAGACGAGTGGTTCTGAAAGAATCTAAGATCTGAAGGTTCCAACAAGGTCTCCTTTCTTACCTGTGTGGCAGCAAAGACAAATAATACTGAAAAAGTTGTGGAAAATTAATTAAAATCTTGAAGAATAAATGGAAGTATACTGACCACATTCGGAAATGCTTTAGACAAGCTTGCCATTCTTCTTCTGCCACCATATATTTCTCCTGCTGCTATGTAGATAGGTGTATTACGGTCAATATCTAATGCTCTCAAGATCAGTGCAGTCTCCTCCGGTGTCAGAGGACAAAAGCCGTCTTTCCTTTTTAAGTCAGAATCAATAACTTTCTCTTTCCACCAAGGATATGCATACCTGCAGAAAGGGCATTGGTTATATACTTCAATCAAGAAACAGAAAAAAAGATTAGGCATCATGACCACGGCTAACAGATCGACACCTCATTCTTGTCAATTCCTCAGCTTCTTCATCAGTACAACCATGGGTACAACCTGAGAAAGCCAACATGTCCATTTCATATCTTAGGTGGAGAACCAAAAAGGGTCCACTTTGACGAAGAATCCGGATAACTCTTCTACCCAACTCTTCAATTTGAGGTGTGAATCTTAAGGCGGCATAGTTAACATGGCAACGCAACTTTTGAATCTCCACAGGCAAACCATTATTTGCAAGCCGAGCATCTGTTCTATTCAAATGAACAACTTTGTGCTTATGTATCACAGGCAGTACCTGTTACGAACAATATCCTTAATGTTAGTTTCTTTGAAAATAAAGTCATATCTTCTCATATTTAGCATATTGATAACTGACCTGATTTTCATAGTAAGATATATCAGACCAACTGACTGGTGGCATAGAATAAACTTTTCCGAGGTCAAGTCTTTGTTTCAACTTCCGAGGTAGTTCCTTCAGTATCCGTACCTTGTCTCTCAAGGAATTAATAAAGTGATCAACATCAAAAATCTCATCAAATTCACTGCATCAAAGATTGTGCAAGTCCCAACCAAGTAGGTAGAAATGTTAGAATCATCTCACTGGCACAGTCAAACCTATAATATTGAGTGTTTAAAATTAAAGCACTGGCTCACCTAGGATCATTCCAAAATGAGGTTTTATCCAACTCGGGCACCACCAGTGTCACATTCAAATAGCTTGCAATAGCAACCATATCACATATCTGTAACAAAAGGTGCCATGTAAGTTACTATGTTGCAACTATACCAATAATGATTGGTGTTGCCAGGAAATAATTTATAAGATGCCAAAAACTGGAAATTGAATGCCTACCGCAGATCTCATTTGGTTTAGACCCCCATTGCAGGACACCATCAAATATCCATTATTCTTATAAACTCCTAGCAGATGAGAAATACATAAACAATAAGCAATTAGGTACAGTAAAGATGCTCATAAGAAACTTCAGCTACACTAAAAATAACATCTAGATAATTGGAAGACACTCTTCATGTGTTGCAATATGTTATGAGGTTTTATAGTGCAGTAATTCAGAGGTTAGAAGACCCATAAGGGACATTGAGCAATTCAGAGTAACATATATTTCGTGATAATGATACACACTAATAAGACATTCCATGGCTGACTATACAAGGTAAAACTCCAATTAGTGGTCAAAGGATTAGATTATAATAAACACACCAATGAAGAACATTCCAAGTACTGTCCATCGAAATATTCAAATTTATTTTAATAGGTTGCTCTTCTACCAAATGCATCACGAGATATCAAATATGTCAAGGCCCAGGGTTGGCCTAAACATTATTAATTTTTGTTATGCTGCTTAATCAAGTTGGTCATGCTGATGCAGAGGATCTTTAACAATAAACTGAAACCCTTTTAAGTATTGAAACTTTCGTGCACACATGTACTCAGGAATGACACAAATTGACGGGAGAATTTCCTTAAGGCACAGGAAAAATCATCCACATACATGTGTAGGCAGCAAGAGAATGATTTCAAATGATGACCTTAAATTTGTAGAAATAAGCTTTAGTTAACTTCAATTGCTACACCTACGTGGAACCAGCTGTCATCACCTTGTCTCAAGAAAAGATCCAGAGAAAGGAAAATTACTGTAGCTCTACAGAGAATTCCCATAAACGAAAATGACAGTTTTTTTTTGTTTGAGGGAACTGACCAACTCCAAAAAGACGTACACAGATTAGTCACGGAAAGCTACTTCCCTACTACCAATACCAATTCCAAATACATCTGCTCATTAATCAAAGTCAAATTACCTACATATAGAAACATAACTATTTTAAAATTTACGAAATCATGAGGAAATACTCACTCTTGGGTGGATAACTGATCAATTCAGTCGGAAATGGAAAAGGCGGTGAATTGGAAGCCGGAGTGAAGCACGATGGCCAGCCCTTGAGCACACGTGGGCCCCACATTTCGCCTAGGGCTGTGAGCTGCACGACACAAGTCCACAGCAGCACCGTGGTTGTAGCGCGGACCATCCACATTTTCATCCCCGTGCGTCCCGCCGCCCCCTTCACCTTCTCTGCTGTCGCTGTCGATAACTTCACATCACCGCCTCCGAACTCCGATCTCAATGGCAACTTATCCATTCGGCACATTTTCGGCAGCCACGCCGTCGTTCTGTATCCCATAAAAACAATAGCAAGTCGTTCAAAGAACAACCCAATTACGCCGTCGCCTCCGTTACCATTGCCGGATGCACCTCTTTGATGATATATGAATTTCCTCCAACAGCAACTTAAGAGATATTGCGAAATTTCTTTTCAACTCCCCCAAAAATAACTCAAGAGAACCCAAAAATATTTATTTGTACTCTCCTTCAATCCCCACCAGCCAAGATAAGGAAACAAGAGGGACGATTTCCTTCTTTACAGCACAAGAAAAAAAAAAAACTGAAAGAAAGGGGGTGTGGGGAACCGCTCGAAGTCGAGAAACAAAACAAATTGTAAGTCTTGGAAATCGATCTATCTCCAGGGAATGCCGGTTGAATGGAGCAGCATAACAGCAGAACCAGCGAGTTTTTCACTTCACCGAAGCAGATCGGAACAAACTCCTCCAAATCTCAGTTCCGGATCCAATCAATGAATCTACGTATCTATCTGATAATACAACCAAAAGAAGCACAGAGTAGTTTGCGAATCTGGGAGGAGCAAATCTCTCTCTTTCTCTCTCTCTCCCCCTCTTGTAGTTGTATCAACAGTGGAAAACCCACATTTCCAATCCGGTACCAGAAAAAGAATGACAATCGAGGAGAGAGGACCGTCCCATAATCCACCCGTGAATACTACTTGGATCAGAAGAAGCGGGACGAGTCGCTCAATCAATTGAATACAATAAATTTAATCACAGACAGATTGAGAGAAAGAGGGAAAGAATGGAGGGAGATAGATTGGGAAGAACAAAGAAAGAAAGAGCGCTGGCAAGAAATGGAATGGGGGGAGAAAATCCCGGGCTTACTTTACCTCTTTTATTTCTGTTCGCTGTCTTTGTTTGTAATGTGAGAGAGACAGAGAGAGAAGAGAGAAGGCGTCGGTGCCTGTGGTAGTATAATCTAAACTGTACACCAACACCAACAACACCTCTGCAAATTTATTAATTAATTTAATAAAGACAGTATTAATATTATTTACATCATCATACGACACGGTAAAACTAAATAATTTGCAATTAATTTAAAAGACAAGTTGGAAATTCAGTCACCAAGTAAACGTAATAATAGATAATAATATTAAATTATATTTGTTACGATTGCTTTAGTGAAATTTAGAAAGGAGGAAGAAATTTGGAAGACCTGGGGAGGATGGACGTCGACTGCTAGATAGATAGATGATCAAAAGAAAAAGACAGAGAGAACTATTCAACTCTTGACTATTTTAAGAAGTTTAAAACACGGTAATCGACCGTGTGCGATATTTGAACCTAAACTGATTCGCCTGCCTAGTTCGTTCCTTTCATCACTTTCTTTTTATGACATGTGTAACGCAGCTAAGAGATTATTTAGAATTATTTTGAAATATGATTTTTAAACAAAATAATTTTTAAAAATTAAAAAAAAAAATTAGCTTCACAAAACATATAAAATATAAAATATTTATAACCGTTTATTAAAAAATTTTAAATATAAAAAAATATATAAAGTTTTTTAAAAATATAAAATAAAAAATTTAAAATAGAAAACTAAATTGATTTGTAGAGCTGAGTTTTTTTAGTTAGTTGAGAAAAGACACCACCCGTCTTAGGAGATATTTAAAAGAACTCTTCAAATATTTATAATTTTTAAATAAATATGTTTAATAAAATTTTTACAATATTTATAAAAAATTAAAAATTTCAAATATAAATATAAAATAATTATATACCGTATAATTGTTATATTTAATTTTTTATTATTTTTTTAAATTAAAAAATTAAATTTATTTTCTATTTTAAAAAAATTATTTTATAAATATTCGTAAAGCGTACTATAAATAGATCATTTTGGTAGCGAGTTTCAATCAATTAGTGGGTGATTTTCATTAGGACCCAAGAAAACCTTTTCTTTATCATACGAAAAACATTAAACTGTGTTGCTATTTTTGTTTTGGCTTTTTACCATCACCACATAAGAGACTTAAAATAATTGATATACAATAACCGTAACCGGTGGTATTTATCTTTTATTATCGTTATAATCTAAATATATAATAATTAGAATTAAATAGCATTTCAATTTGGTGCTACATCCTTACCGATTTCTATTTGTCTCGTAATATTTGTACGGGTGAAACTTTGTTTTCTTTCATTATCTTGAAGCTCTCTTGAAACGTTACATTTATTTAGAGCATTTTTGGTGAAAATATTACTTCCGGCCAGAATTTATAACGAGAAATCTAAAATTCAAAAAATAAAGTCTCATAACTTTCAGATTCTAACGATTTTCTCATTTCAGTAGTTAGAGTACATGATTAGAAATATTATTTTGTACTATGAGTACGTAATCAGAAGCTAAAAATTAACAAAATCAGACAATCTTCTTTTAACTTGTGAGAGGATTCACAATCTAGTTTATAATTGCTTATTAACAGATAGTAATCTAGTTATATTACTTACTATCTGTCATCGAAATAATAGATAGTAATAAAAAGAAAATACAGAAGAGAAAATATTAATTTTTGTTTTTCATTCTAATCTATCCGTTTTGGTGGTATTAATATTGATTATGTAAGTCTAAGTACTTAGATAATGTATCTAACAAGCTAAGATAATTTAAAAAGGTAAATGAAATGAAGTCAGCTGGCACGCACGTTAAGATTACATAGTTCTTGAAATTGTAGTTATCGGATCACGAGTCGCTTTCTTTCATACTATATTTTAAATCGAACCAAGTTTGTTAAGAAATATTTCACGAACATTAATTAATTTTAACAAGATTATTAATTATTGGATTGAACTTTCTAAAATCCTGGGACCCAGAATTTGGTTAAGAAACTAGAACCATTTTCTATAGAGAAAAAAGTTCAACATACATTTGCTTGCGAGAATGGAAGTTTTGCTACGATCGATAATTAAGTATACATCCTACTTGGATTTTGATAATTATTGTCTTATGTGCCACGTCTCAACGTGCAGGCTGCTAGTAGGTTCACAATAATTAATCTGGATTCTTTAAGTAAAGTAGGGATAAAAACATTTGTAACTTTATTCATAATTTATTTTCGATGAAAAAGGTATTCTCATAACATAATGAATGAAGTTAAAAAAGACATAAAACAACTAATATTCATTCACTTTTGCTTTAATTATTACTATATGAAAAAAGAGCTAATTCTCTACTCTTTTGGAGTACACAGCTTTTGCAGCAGTATGTATATCAACAAATTAGTAATTTTTAAAAAAAAAAAAACTTGTTCTAATTTTAAATCGTAGCGAATTTACTTGTGTGTTATAATTTGCGCCTTTTAACCTAAAATTGGATTTTAAACGTAACTTTATTAGAGTGATTATTAAGACAAAGTTGTCATACTGAGAGGATTTTAAATATTAGAATTGGTATTGAGTTTTTCAAATTGGATCGTAATATCATAAAAGTTTACATATTTTAAATTCTATAAAAGATTTTCTTTATTACCTTAAGGGTTAGATAATATTTGTTAAAATTACTGTAGTCTCTCTCTACCACCAAAATAAACTCAACACTGAAATTCAAAATATATTTATATTTTGTTGTAATAAATTAATAGAATTCATACTTGTAATTTCAGGTGATTATTTATATCTTTCAATGAAAGTTTCAAAGCTACCCGGCACAACCTGCAGACACTAGAGTTATTGTTTGTATTTGCTAAACATTGTATCGGCATTGAAGTTTGAATTTTGTAATCCATCGTTCTTGTAACTTTGGCTTTTAATAATATATTGTGTAAAATAATACTAAATAAGTTCCATATTTCGTTTTTCCAATAAAGTTGATCTATTCGAATGAACTTACTCGTTATTCTTACGTCATTTTACTAATTTTGCAAATACCTGAGTTTTAAGATTCTTATATAATTAAGCATAAAAAATAAGTAGTAGGTGCTACTATGTAAGTTTATGAAATAAAAAAATAATACTCACACAATAGTAGTGATTTATAGCTTTTTGTTTCTTTAGATACAACTACAAAGAGCACGGGCCAGTGCAGAGTACATTGAGAAAAGCTTTCAGAAAAAAAAAAAAAAAAGCTTCCAAGCATTTTAATGTCTTACTTAAAATACTATATACAACACAACAACATGTCTTAAGAAAGCCCCTTCAAATATATCTAATTGTGCTAAACATTTTTCGTGAAATCATATAAAATAGCACTAATACCAGAATTTTACAAATTTAATAATTTACATCGAGATTTTACACCTATTCTATTTAATTGAGATTTTATGCAAAATAGGATCACGTACCTACAAATACAAAATCATAGGATCTTAGGAGTTCAATTTAATTTGATAAACATGAGTCAAGGTATGAAAATTGTTTGTTTGATTATCCAACATGTCCAAACTTGGACTACATATTTTTCCTTAAAAAATGTACTAATGTAGATTTTGCATTGTAACTCTTATTGTTACGATCAGTTTGATTCAATTTTTAGCTTCCACATTTATTTCGAGATACTAATGTTGGGACACACAATATTATGTCTATAGGATGCTTGGGTGATCTAAAAAAAAGTGGTTGTTGTAATAAAGAGTTTAAGCTTATTTCTGAATTAAGGAGCTAATTTTCTTAGCGTGTTTGGATAAAAAAAGTTTGTTTTTAAAATAAGCTTACGATGATATTTGGATGAAAATAGTTCTAAACTAAAGGAGAATAAAAGTGATTGAAACTCTCTTAAATATATAATATGATATGTATATTAAATTCATGAATCCCTTTTTTCATATTATTTTATTTTTTAATTTGACATAGTTAATTCTAAATACTTTTTTAAAAATTAAATGTTTTCATATTAATTTGTGGTCAGATATGACGAGGACTTTCCAAATAATCAAGGGCAACTTCCTCAAATTTAGGGACACGAGCGTTATTGTTAAACTTGTCGAGGATAAATAAATCATGTAACATCAGCATATGGTCTATAAAAAAATGACTTATAAGCATTTCAACCAAATACTAAATTTTACTATTGGTAGTTTATCTGGATTTATAGGTTAAGCGATGTTGAACCAGTTAGGTCTTTATAGATATTAAACCCCTAGTATGGGAACCTTTATTCATCGTGAGATAAATGATCTTGATTTTAATTGAAACAAATAAGGACTTACCAACAAATTTTTTGGAATGTAATTCTTCTTTTTTCAAATGTTCAAAATTTTTTCTTAATGTTTTACATATCACGCTAAGAATTTAATTAATTTTTATATCTATAAGAGTGGATACTTTTCTATTGCAGTTTATAGAAAAATTAGGTATTGAAAAATGCTCTTCCGTTTGGAAATGAGTATTGAAAATGGACGGTGCATTTAAGTTAAAAAAACAAAAGAACTAGTATCGCACTGGAAAGAGCTTTTGTAGATATCATTCTAAGAAATCAATTAGTTCTATGTTTCTAAATTCATTTTATAGAAAGTGTGGAGCAGTTCTAGAATAAGTTCTAAAAAATAAAGTGACTGATTTAAAGGAGGGAGATTTTTTTCCCTCTTTTTTGAATAAAGAGAATAGATAAGGGACATAAATCTTTATTCACACAAGTAACACGCACGAGGTGATCATCACTAATTAAGAATACAAATAAAGTAATGTTTTTTGAATTGTCCAAACATAAAATATCATAATAAGATTGACGATACGATTTCTAGATAGTTTGAGTGCTATGGTGATGGATAGAGAAGGATAGAACTCGTTCTTTCTTTCTTTTGCTTTTGAAATTATTAACTTGGCTTCTTGGACTTGTGTTCTCCAACATTCTTCTTGATCAATTTGGACACTACCACCAATTCAAATCAATCAAAGTTTTGATTGTGAATTTGCCATTTGCAAGAAACACACCTTCCCCTAATTCAAGTACGTACGTACATCAATTAGCCACTAGTAGTTACATGGTTCTCGTAATCAGGCAGTTACTGAAATTTAAAGTGTAACTCCAACAATCATGAACACGGCCAATATACCATTACATGATTATCCAATTGTTTGGATCATATATTACACATACGTAATGCACTCACATAAAGAATAGAAGCATAACTCTCTTTAACACTTTCTTTTTTTTGTTTGTTTCAAATTTATTTGTGGTATAAACAAAATAAACCAGTCTTCACTAGTATCCAATAGGATTTTCAGTTGAATGATCATTTTATGGATAGTATAATACCATAGATTAGTCATGAATCATGCATGCAACAAACTGTAAGTATAACAATGCCACTTGAATAAAAAATACTCAAAATCAAAAAAGAAATTTGTACGCCTGTTGTAAAAGTCAGTTGAATGGGATGTATGGCATTTATATTGCATAAAAAAAATTTAAATTTGAAGTTTCCTTAAAAAATTCAGTTTAGAGTTTTAGTTTAATGTGATGGTTGTCAAAGCTTTTGGGGGAAGTTTGTATGCCTGTTTGGATTTTAGCCTCTTTGAATCTTTTAGTTGAAGTTGCCATCGAGACTTTTCTTCTTTCGAGGATAATGAATCATTTTGTTCTAGTTTGATCGTGGGATCACGACAACAAATGAATGAACATTGGCATCATTGAAGGTAAGATCGTTGGGAGTCACCGGAGCGGCTGATATAACTTTTATTTTGTTTTATGCTTTTGATTCGAGTGATGATATACTTTCAATTAATTCAATTTGTGGAATGACAGCGGGGCAGTTTCAAAATTGGTTTTGTGATAATCTTTCTTTTTATTTCCTAGGCCCACAAGATCACTGCAAAGAGACATCAATTACAGTCAATCCTCTTTCTCTAGCCCCATACCGACATGTCTTGACTTTTCTATGCACAAATTAAATAATTAAAATTCCTCGAGTTGAGCCTGGTCTAGATTCAACCATTCAACTCGAGAAGGTTGATTCTACATTACAATGCCAATGCAACATTTACCTTACCATATTTTTGCCTGTTAGCTAAATAATTAAACATTCATCTAATTCTTTTATTCTCTTCTCTTACGATATTTCAAGCTGACATAGAAAAATCGATTCGTTTTCCTGAAATTGATAACAATACCTCTCAACAGCAGTAAAAATAACACCTCTTAATAGCCTTGGTATATGCTAGCAACTATTGACAAAAACGGATTGACTAGCAGCAGAATAGGTGTAATGAAATTAATCAGACAATAATAGTAAACTAAGCCTTTATCTCACTTTCATAGGGTCGACTATATAAATCCGTTTTCTGTATTTCATTCGATTATATCAGATTCAGCAGAAGATCCAATTCCTCCAAATCGTTTGATACCACTTTAAGCTAAATTAATTTTGGTTTATCCTTTCTTCTTTTCTAAAGTGTTTAAATGAAATCGTATCACTCTTGTGCATTATAGCCTCTTTAGATCTGCCTAAAACATGTTTGAACCACATAAACCTACATTTTCTTAACTTATTCTCGATCGGCACGAGGCTACTTATTGTTGTATATTTTTATTTTGTATTTTGTGCATTCTAATATACACACATTCATCTTAATATTATTATTTCTGCTATATTTATCTTATGAATATTTAACCTATAATACACTCATTATCGTATAGCATTGCAGGTTGAACAACTATTCTATAAAACTGAAATTTTAGCCTTTAAATAATTTTCTTTTCACACAAAAATATTTAACTTCACCATTTCATCCATCATGTTTTAATTCTATGCATAACATCTTTTTCAATTCTTCTTCCTTATGATAATCGAATCTAAGTATTTAAAACTATCACTTCGCGGTACAAATAATCCTCTATGATAATAATAATATTATCATTATTCTTATATTTACTAAAATCATAATGCACGTATTCTACTTTAGTTTTACTTAATTTAAAACCCTTAGATTCTTAAATATCCTCCAATATTTTAATTTATAATTTAAACATTTTTTGTCTCGTCAGCTAAATCTATATCATCAACGAATAATATACACCACAGTACTACATTTTGAATATATCGAATGAATTCATCTATTACCGAGACAAACATGTAAAGACTTAAGGGTGAACTTGATGTAAAATTTGAAGGACAAACAAATACAATTTTGAAGGACTGAACTAAGAGTTAATAACGAAAATAAACAGCATGAAATGAACTTTTTTAAGGACTGAACTAACTGTTACTAACCAAAATAAACAGCATGACGATTCCAGGACATCTAAAACAACTTCTGCATGTAATTAGGGAAATTCTATCTTTCACGTAGAAACTGAACTGGAGATAAAAAGCACGCTTCAAATATTTAAGCACATAAACTAGCATCTTCTTGCTTTCACATGAAGCCATTGCTATAAGAGAGAGATATTGATGAAAGCAATATGCAACCCTTGTCAGAGATATGTCAGGATTGGTTACCTGTGCTAAACTTCATGCATTGTTTCAACCAGAATAAGTAAGGTAAGGCGCTCAGTACATGTTCCATTTACTCAGTTTCCTATTGCGACAAAACCCTCTAGGCTATTCTCATCAACTGCACATTCATTGCCTGCTGTACAATTGTCTCAACATGGTATGCAGCTTGGTTAGCTTTCAAAAATAGTATTCATTAGATTACAATTAAACAACTGAATGTCACTTGATATCATTCAGCAGGCCCATCGCTTTGATAAGAAATGCATATTCAAAGGCTGCATCTTCAGTATGTCTATAGCAGCCACTGTCAGCGAAGTGTCCACCCACCATGTCGGTCTTCAGAATCACCTTCTTGGAACAGATGGTACAGGTATCTTCTCTTATTTTTGCAACCCATTTAGCAGATTCCCAAACCCCTACCCTGAAGAGAAGAAATCCCATTTATTCATATCACAGAAAACCTAACAAGAAATGGAAGCAATGATAATGGATTGAATCATCATTTTAAAGAAAAGAACAAAAACACTAAGAATTGAAGAGTATGTGTGACGATTCATTTGCTAGATAATACACCAACATGAAGGAGATACTAGACCGCTGCCAAGGTAGTCTGTTTAAACTAGCAGTTACAGAAAACTGAGCCAACTAAGAAGAGAGAGCAGATGTGGACACGTAAAACAATAATTCTTTGCATCCCATCATTTATCCCACCAGCGTACCGTCCTGTCTATACTGCTTTCAATTGATTCGGTTGTCCCAAACCAAACCATGCACCCGCCTAACAGCAACATTACAATCTTCATTACAAGATATAGCCAAATTTGCAGTCTTAATCATTAGTGTTAAACCATGCCTTCTTCAATTTACCTAATGCTTGCACCAAAATGGCGTTGGTAGAGTTTTGACAACAAGGTTCATTTAAGCTACCTTCGCGATTCACATGGCCCTGGACTTGATGTAGTATTCTGATGAAGCAATCAAGGCTGCAATAGTGTGTCTCAAGCTTGGTTTAATGTATAGTCCATTGCCAGCTTATTCTTTATATAGCTGTTATAATTCTTTAGGAATGGCTACTGGGCCCAGGGTGATCTGGTACTTGTGAGGGTTTTTAGAAAAAAGAAAAGTGCTGATACAAGTAGGAACGATTTTCTCTTAAGAGGTCAAGCAGTCTAGCATGCAGTAGCCTCTTGCTCGTATATTCAGAATTAATGATTTAATACAAATATTTCCAATTGTCCAAAATGATCATTGCTCATTCACTTCATGAATTCTGGCCCCACATGTGCCCTACATGTTCAGTTAAGAGTTTATTAGCCAGTATTTCCTCAATTTATGAGCATATCACGAAAACTGGAGTACTATATAATAATAAAAAAGTTATCCTCGATTACCTTGGGCATCAAAATATATATACCTTGAATTCTATAACGATCCATACTAAAAGCTAAACAAAAGGGTACCTTATGCTCCTTAATGAATAATAATGTGCTCTACCTAACCCTATCAAATATCATAAATTAAACAAAGATTATTGTTTTCATTGATTTCTTCACGATATAGTCAAAAAATCTAACGACAAAGCTGCCATCGAAAATTCTCACTAGCAGCAAACCAATCAAACAACGAAAACAGAGTACCTCGAGTCATGAAAAGATGCTGTCACTAGCATTGCAGGATAACAAATCCCCGCAATTATATTGTCATAGGGCGAGTAACTGCGTATTTTCTCAAATTCAGTTTGAACTCTTGGATCACCAAACTCATCATAGTCCAACACAGTGAGAGGTAGACTTGGATCCAGCATTGTATTGCAGACATCAAGGAACGGGACCTGTTATAACCAACTGAAGAACTCAGTGCCAGCAAAAGCTTGTTACAACTCAATGACAAATATCGAGATTTCATATCCACTTTCTCCATGGTGCAGCATTGTCACTCTTTACTTTCTAAAATTTTGGACTTAAAAAGGAAAAAGTTGAAGCAGTTTTGGGAACTAAAACTAGCACCCAGGAAACAGTACAATTCACAGTAAGTGGGATTGTATAGTAGTCTGCAGAAGCTACTGGTTCATAAGGCGTGACTCCAATTTATAAAAATGCTAACCAAAAGCAGCTGACAAAAGATAAATACGTTCAACAATAATTTGAGGACTGTGGTACTGATGCTAGTATTTTAGTATGAAGCAAATTTACCTTCAATATGGCTGCACAGAAAAGATTGGGACATTTGTTGATTGTTGCAGCCACAAGAAGTCCTCCTGCGCTGCAACCCATTGCACCAAGCCGACTCCTGTGAACATAGCCCTCACTAACAAGATATTCACCACATGCTGCGAAATCAATAATAGAATTTATCTTGTGAAGTCTATTGCCTGCTTGATGCCATAAGGCATTCCCTCCACCCCTGTGAGAAATGTGTAATAATGGGAACGGCAACGTTAAGAAAATGGATAGGCTAGTACCCGTACTTAGATACAATACAAGAAAAAGAGAGTTTCACCTGACATCAGCATATGCAAGGACCCAACCTCGAGTCAGCAAGCTAAGACGTTCGGAGCACCAGCTTTTATCTAAAACTTCTCCATAAGCTCCGTATCCATACAAAAGCCCAGGAGATTGACCGGAGCATTTTAGATCTTTGGAGTGTATAATTGTTAAGGGGATTTTAACACCATCGGTGGATATGACTTCCCTCCTTGTGCAGTTAAATTTGAAAGAAAGATCTTTCCAGTTAGAGAAGGCTTCTGTAGTTGCCAAATGCTCCTCACCATGACACTGAGAGCTTGCAGGGGAAGGGTACAAACTATTTGTGGAAGAAGTAGCTTTAGTATCGATAGTCTGACAACTTACTTCCTCTTGATGCACAACACTGATTTTTTGCTCCCTCATGTCATAATCAACTACCACATCAGGCATCTATACATTGTAAGAAACATTGGATCACTAAGTGACCATATGAATATAAGGACTTGTATTCTGATTGTAGGGACTTCGTCAAAACTTTATTTGCTCCTGTAAATAGGCATGCTATAAAGGAACATCAGAAAGCAAGAGTAGGTATCCAACAAAATACAAACTCTTGCAAATCGAGGTATCTTTCAATCTTACATATAAATAAAGTTCAACCCAAAACCCTTCGCTCTTAGCTGTCCACGCCTCTCCCTTAATTTCCTTTTTTAAAAAATATTTATATTAAAGTGAATAAAAACGAAATCTCTTGTTTCTTTAGAACCACCACACTTCATCCACCCAGCCATACCACCTGCTTCATTTTCCTGCCTTTTATCATCCTTTACCAATTTCACATACAAGAACCTCAAAAACACATATTAAGGAATTGAAGTCCCTCAATTTAGAGTTTTAGCAAATTTTGGTCTATAACAATCAATTTTGATCAACATGATATGTTTCTTGAATTTAATTTATTTGCATCCTTAAAGACTTTGAAAGTTTTACAAAATTCATATTCTTGAAATTCAACCAATTCATCTTGTAGTTTGCAAATAAAAACCTCTTTTAGACTTTGCTATTTAGACCTACATCAAATTAAGGTCCTTAAGAATGTAAATTTCTCAATGAGTATTTTTTAACTAAACAATCACCTTTTTCTTTATTTTAGAATGATTTGTAAAACTGAGGCCTTAAAAAAGAACCGTGGCATAATCATTTCCATCCTTTAAATATTTACCAAAATCATAATTTTCAAGCACAACATTATCTCGGTCATCTTTTAGTTTTTATAAATTGATCATTACCAGCAAAAATATATTTTAAATATAATCTTCGTACGTAAATATACAACATCTTGCATATACAAGAGTACCACGTCTTCAAACTATACACAAATGAGTCTATTTATGGCATATAAGAACTATGTATGGCATATAAGAGCACCCATTTTATCTTCTTTTTTCTTTTGGTCTTTTAAGAAAATTAACACTTGTACGAAATTCTGTCTTACATAAGTGCAATTCAAATGAAAAACGTGAAAATACACTTTTAAAACTATTTTGCTGATATTGATCGACACTGTATTTGGAAAGTTCATACTAAAAGATGCAGCTCAAAGAAATAACAGAAGAGACCGATTTTATGATTTCAATACTAACATGCTCAAACAAGCCCAAACAATTTCTGTTCTATAACATAGGTAAGTACGAAGAATTCAAATCACCCTAACAGATCTGTAATTCTAGAAAACCTGCTACAAACTAACTACAAAGTTCGGTAGGGAAACCGCTACATCATGCTTTATGAAAAAACAATTAACCCAATAATAGTTTATCGAAGACATCATAATAGATCGGTTATCTGGTATGTAAAGGGAGGAACAAAAGGCTACAATCCAATATAATAAGAGTATTTCCCTAACTATAAGTCTTGATTCAGATGCCAACTCCATAGAAATCACAAACATCTATTCCCCAAAACCTCATCACAGTAGCACCTCCTTAAATCTAGAACATGTTTTATAATGTTGAAGAATATCAGAAATGACTTCATGAACCATCATAAGGCCTCCTCAGAGATTGTCCATCCCTTCCATAAGATATGACTTATTTGCCATTGGCCTACCAAGGATATCGTTCATAATGGAGGAGAATTGTGTCAAAATATCCATGCAGACAACTCCACCAAAAGGATAACGCTAAATTGTTGCTTTTGCTACTTGCCATGACATCTCAAGACCGCCTATTTAAATAGCCTACAAATGAAGAGCTAACCCTAGCATAGCTAGGTTACTACTAATCATAAGGCAACTGTAGTTTGTATATCACCATTTTAGTTGCCTACTTAATTAAAGCTATTAAATATAAAAAAAGCAGACAATCAAATTCTTAGTTTGTTTCGGATGAAAAAGTCAAAATAGCCTTAATCCTCTGGAGCTATTAAATCTAAAAAAACAATAGACAATCAAATTCTTAGTTTGTTTAGGATAAAAAAGTCGAAGATAGCCTTAATCCTCTGGATGAAGTACCCTATGACATGATGATAGGTAGGAAATAGGATGGGCTAATAGAATTAGGCAGGATAAAGTTGTATTGCATAAAAATAGGGCAAAGAAAATTTGCATTTGAACTATCACTCCTAGATATATGGTATTTAGTAAAATGAAATCCAAGAAACAAAGAGAAATTCCAACAAAGCTGCCTGAGTAATCACTTACAAGTTCAAGTGAACGATAAGTGCATATTCGGTGATGCGTTCCAAGGCACTTCTCCATTTCATTTCGGCTTCTAGTTTCCCAATTAACCTTCTACAGTATTCTTTTTTATTTTTATTTTAAAGTTTGGAAAGGATAGGTGAATTGTATGTCATAAAATCTTAAGATGAATAATTTTATTAATTTTTTGAGGTAAAGAAGGACAAGCTTGTTTCCCCAAAAGCCCTAAAATAAGCAACCCTTCGCGACCATTAAGGGTGGAAACTCACCATGCTGCCTATCAAAAACATGTTTTCAGTAAAATATGAGGAATTACACCAATACGGTGTTGGCTTTTAAGGAGAAATTTAATAAAGTATATAACATGCATATGCTGACATCAAGAGAAGAAGACAAAACATTACCACAGGGGATGAGATAACCATGCGATAGTTGGACGAGATGAACTCATGGTTTGATCCTGGAGAAAGAGTGCACAAGCTTGAAGGAATAGGAAAAAACCATGGATTAAGATCCTGAAGCAAAACCATTTCCTGCATAAAGTCAAAAGATTACTCAAAAGCAAGTATTATCCAAACCTAAGGAAAGTTTTTTGGAGGATATTCTTGACGATAAATAGCAAGATAGCCCAATTAGTGAAAGCAACATAGAAAATTGGCAAGTTGGGATAGGTTTGTAAATTTCCTAATAACTTCTAGATGCTCTCCCTTTTGTTCATACACTCAGATCCCTTCAACAACCAAAACCTTCATTTGCCAAAACTACTATCACACACACACGCACACAAACACAACTAAAAATTTAAAAATATATATATAAAAAAAAAAATAAACATCTTCCACAGATAAAGATTTAACTAAGGGAATTATTCAAGAAAATATATTACAACTTCAACTTGTTTAAGGTCCAATTAAACAAAATATCCAGCTAAATTGTCTTCATATGACATCCTTTCATGCTAAATTATTTAGTTTAACAGCAAAAGAAGGCATCTAATTTGGATAGACCAGAGGGTAAAAAATTAGAAAATTACCTAAACGTCTCTAAAAGGCGTTTCAAGGCTCAGCATGACATAAAATATGCACCAGAATTCCTAAGGATACTACTACTAAATTGTAGTACTTATGCAACCTAAACTGAGGGACTAACGATCAACTTTGTTAGATGCATAGTTAGAGAAAATCGTACAAAATAGTCATTCTTATGCATTAGCTCTACATAATGAGTCTCCATGTGAGAGTACTAAGAGCACGTTTGGCTTTAATTAAAATGAAGAGCATCTTGAAATAAAGAGCTTATCTTATAAGTTATGTTTGGATGAAATCAGCTTATTTAGAAAATAAGTTGACGATAATATTTGGACAAAAAGTGCTTATAACTTAGAACGATAGCATAAAATGACTGAAATCCCTTAAGAAAAGGTAATATATAAATTAAATTTTCATGAATCTCTTTTCATGTTATGTAATCTTTTAACTTTAATATTTTTTTAACATAATTAGTTTACAAATATT
Source organism: Acanthochlamys bracteata (assembly GCA_019914995.1). Taxonomy (NCBI): domain Eukaryota; kingdom Viridiplantae; phylum Streptophyta; class Magnoliopsida; order Pandanales; family Velloziaceae; genus Acanthochlamys; species Acanthochlamys bracteata. The sequence continues at coordinate 3,158,570 of CM034145.1, forward strand.
TTTAATAGTAATTAATATGTTAAATTAATAATTAAATTATAAATATTTTTTAATTAATATTTAAATATATAATAAATTATATATTTATTTATATAATACATGTAATATATAAATTTACTAAAGACAAAACTGTCATTTCAGAGCCCTATTAAAATAAGCTGCGTGGCAGCTTATTTGGATAAGCTATATTCATAGCTTAAGCGGCTTATCATCGCATCCAAATAGCTTATTTAATATGCAGTACTTATAAGCAGTTTACAAGCTCAGCCAAACTTACTTTAAGTCTTAACTTTTTCCGTCAAAAGATTTTTCTTTAGTCCTAAACTTTAGTCCCTATCTCCATGTATTTATAAAATTCTTGAATTTTATAAAGTAAAATTACAAACCTACAATTGGAGTTTAAACTTGAAACATGATAAAAAAAAGTGGTTCTAGAAGTAGGATTAGGGGATATTTAGAAGAGCCCACCAAGTGCTTACTATTTCATATAAGCACTTCGCGTTTTTCAAAAAATCTTATATAATATTCTAAAGATTTTTTTTAATTTTGGAAAGTACAGAAAATTTTATGTCGTAAAATCTTTATATGCATAATTTTTATCAAGCTCGTTTTCTAAAAAATTCTTAAAATTTCCTTAGTTCTAGAAAAACTCTATTTTATAAGTATTTCCAAACATCTTCTAGGTAAGCGGTGGATGTTTGCTTTGGGAGAAGAAAGCTCAAAAGTCAAAATCAATGGATAAATTGAGTATGACATAATCTAGTCTCCAACTTAGAAGTTAGAACTTATTATAAACTAGTAGCAGGTAAGCCTCCTTCTAGCACACAATTCAAACTCTTCTCTACTTTAGTGGCACTCTTTCCAACGCTATCAGTAACGGCAAACATAGTTTAATCTGTCCTGTCTTTCAACAAGTGTGCTTGAAGTAATTAGTTGAGTTAGCACAATAGAGTGTCAACTGTAGGGGTTAGTAAAGGTTCATCCTCCATTACCACAAAAGATAAAGATTTTAATCAACTCAAAATAGAACTACACCCCTGAAAGCACATCATCGAGGGAGAATTACACATTTCGATAATTTATTTAAGTATAGTTTAGACACACCAACATTTTTGTTCATGCTTTTTACAAAAGTTCTAAAGGTCACTCTTCCTTTAAATTTTCATCAACCTTATGAAGTTTAGAAGTTGCTTACTTTAAAAATCAAATTCTATCTATTCCATTCACTTTATTACCACCAAAAAGGTTGTTTTTGAGTTATCTTGAACATTTTGAAATATAAGTAACATTTTGACTTAGCTTTGACCTCAATAAAGATATGGCACAAATAGAGGATAATAAAATGCAAGGAACATTATGTTATATGTTTTCTAATCAAATTATGAAAATAGTTTTTAAAGCTTGAATATAAACTAACATTGTAATAAATTTGAACATAATTCGGTAAAATAGTCGACTAAAATATTCATAGCTTGACGGTTTCAAAATTACATCAACTTCAAGATTGTAAAACTATATGTAACAATTTGGATATTCAGGAACTTCTTAAGTACCAAAATTTAGAATTTTCAATCTCTTTTTACGACTTCAGAATTGTCAAGCATTGTATAATCATCTGCATTATTACTTTCCCCTAAGTTTAATCTCAACTTCCTTATGTATATTGTAGAACTCGGATATGTATATTGTAGAACTCGGATGAGATAAATCTTTTTAACTCTCTGATCTGAAGTAAAGTTGAATACAGATTTCAAAAGAAGAGGATTCATGGAGGGATACATTGTAGGTATAAATCTATGCTTGTCCATATAGAAAAATGTTCACCTTTTTTTATGTGCTTTTAAATGATGGTTTGAAAAGATCCATACTATCAACAGATTAATAGAGTTTAGAATCTGAAACCATTATTGAAACTATTTGGGTGCAATAATGAAGCTGATGTGGCATATGCCATAACCAGTTTGCTTTAGTATTCTCCAGTAATAGTGTATCACTTACCCTTAGATTGCAACATTTTGAAAGCCTCTCTGCTTATAACATAGCTTGAATATCTATCTATTAGATGTAGCTAAGTCTGTTGGCCACAATTACTTGTTGCTAATGATTTTTTCAATTAAATGAATGTAGGATACCAATATTATGTGTAATGAGTTGATAAATTATGATTGTAAATTGTTTGAAGTTGATGAATTTGTAAGTCTTAGTCACTTGATATTTTTTACTTAATAAAAAACGATGATACATCATTTGAGAATAATGAAGCTATTGTTATCTAAAAATAAAATATCTTCTCGTTACCTAAAAACATGGTAAATTATTCTCACCAAATTTCAAGCTCCTAAACTGTGTCACAAACGAGTGAACTCAGACAGTTTTCATCACCCAAAAATGGGCAAGTGAATACTTACACAATTTTGCTTACCCAAAATTGGACCTTATAGCATTGACTTAAGAGATGATTTTTATTTCACTCTTATCAATTTGATTGCCCTTATTCATCAAGATATCTCCCATATATAAAGGAGATCCCAATCAAACTGAGAGTGGAGGTTGGTTGAAGATTTCTCTTAAAACCCCTTCTCCAATTTAGTAGACATGCAAATGAAGTTAAAGTAGAACCTAATATAGTGAAGAACTTTTGTTTCTCAAAATCTATTTTGTAGTGTGGGCTTGCATGTTAAAATTTGCTTTTCCTTTTTAGAGTGTTTGATTATGGAGCTAACACTGATTTAAGGTGGTAGAGATCGTAGGGATCAAGATGATTCGTTTTGGATGGAGCTTTCGCACTATGAGAACTCTCACAAAGTTTTGTGTTATGAGATCTCCATAAGATTTACAATTTGTATAGGTTTCATCGAAGTTTTAGGAGGTGAAATGTTATTATGTGACTAAAAATAACTCCCAAGTTATAGTATAGTCATGTCCGAACATTCAGCCATTGGGCATTTTTAGTTGCTTCAAAATTTTCCTGCTTATTTAGAAATTTTCTCAAAAACTCAATTCATCCTGAACTTATTGAAAACAAAAAGTCTCGATGAGATCTCACAACACGAAGCCTCAAGAAAGTTCCCCCGCATTAAATTCCATCCAAAAAGGATCAACTCAATCCCTACAATCTCTCACCTTTATCGTGGGGTCAAACCAACAATCAAACACTTAAGAAACAAAACAAATTGTAACTCACAACCATGCAATATAAATAGTGTTAGAGTTAAGGGTAGGATTAAGTACACTCAGAAAGCAAAAAAGAATTGAAGGGGAAAGAAATTTTTTTTTACTCTATTAGGTTCTCTTTCAACTTCATCTTGACGTCCTCCAAAATCTTCTCAAAATCCTAAGTATTGATGGATGAAATTTATAAATTCTATTGAAACATTTTGAAGGGTTTAGATAGAAATCTTCAGTCAAGCTTTTAATCATGATTTGACTTAGGAATTTTTAATGTACAAAAGACATTTTGATTACATAATTGTAATTAAATTGATAAGAGATGATCCATAGTTAGTGCTTTACTGTCCAGTTTTGATTGCCCAAAAGCTGGGTATGTGCTTTGTTATGCAGATTTGAGTGACTGAAAAATGAACTGTTTCTTAACTAAATAATATGGCATTATTCTCAAATGATTGCATCACCTTTTTAGTTAAGTTGAAGAAACTTTTCAGGTAAAAACTTACGCAATCAGCAACTTTAAATAAATTTCAACTTACATGTTATCAAATGGTTACAAATTAAAGTTTCAATAATCTTGCATTATTTCACTTAGAAAAACTATGACCAATGCTAATGTCACAAAAACAGCCAACAACATCCAACAATACAGATATAAACTAATTGGAATGCTGTTTATTTCTCATAATGTGGTATAACACTTGATCGAAAGATGTCTTCCAACTTCATCTTAGCACCCAAAATCTAAATACACAAGGATAACGGTTTAAGATGGCAATTCATCTAATAAGTAATGTTGAGGACCATTTAGATAAAAAACATAAAGTGCATAGAGCAATATAAAGATTTTTAGTCCATAGATAAAATGTGACATTTTCTTATATATAGAGACCAAGTCTGGCCTTACGCTAACTTTTTTTATTGTCTTCACATCCTTTAGCTCTATCTATATGAGTTTGCTTACCTGAATGTTTCATAATTTAAAACCTCTAAAGAATTAGCAACTTCATAATGGGAGTCATGAGTTTTGGATATTTATAGCCCAATCTTTTGCATATTGGTTGGACCCCAAGAGATTTGATGATAATAGAAATTATATAATTATAGTTTATGCATTTGAGTACTACTGAGAATGATCTAAGTGTTTCAAAAGAAACAGAACAAGAATCAATTAGCTGTTATTCATGCTGCTTTGGCTGATAAAGAGATCAGCTAGAACATCAGTAAGCTATCGTTGCTGCTGATCTGTTCAGCAGAGCACTTATCAGAACAGAGAGCAGAACAGAAACCAGCTGGAAAAATCACTCAGCTGATTGCTTTGCTGCTTAGTTCAATAATTTCTGCACAAAACAGTCGGAGAAGCGGCCAGCTGAGCTAGCTGCTGCTTAGTTCAACCAGAGCTGATTCGAGGAGAATCATCATGCTATGTTTGGAGCCAATTCATTCCAACCACCATTGAGTCTAAACTTCACAAAATAACTAGAGAGGCATACACACAGCATAAATAAGAAGGAGATCAAACGTCATTAATCAAGCTAAGAGAAAGTCAAGAAAAAATGAAGAAATCAGTAAGCATCATAGGAAATCAGCATGATTAACCAATTTTTAGATAGCGTTTGCACATGCTATAGTCATCCATCTGACAAAAAAAATCAAAGACAAAGAGACCAACACACATGCTTTCAGATCTACAAAACAAGTCCAACATGCATCAAAAGAACTGAGATAAAATCACATCAACAACAAGATGCATCCAGACAAGTCATACACATTTCAAATTAAAGAGTCTCATTCAAATTTCATTTCTCTACAAGCTACATTGCAGAAATAAGCAACATCTAAAATTAAAGATTTTGTAGACTCTACGTATGGAGAACATTTCTCTACAATTATCACGTCTCATTGTAACCTTCAATCCATTTAAGAATAGCATTTTCAGCTTCTACTAGAACATCACATGAATAATAATTAAATAAGGACCAAAGATCTGATGCTTTCATCTTAACACTTGAAATGTGAGGTAAAATAACATGTAATGGCTGATGCAAGTTTTATTACTCATAAAACATGATTAGCAAATGCAATATTCCAAAATGATTGCCTTATTGAATAGTAACTTTAGAACAGAGTAATGGAAATGGTCACCTGTACCTCAGTAAGTTCAATTGGCATTTGTAACGCACAAAACAATGGAACCCCATCCTTTTCAATGGAAAGAACCATATGTCCGTGAAACATGTCCATATCCTGAAAGGTGCAATTCTGACCTGGCAGAACAATATCCTGTCAAAGAGGATATCAATAAACTAATTAACTTGTGAAATATCAATAATATCGGTCGCTCTAAGATTCAACCAGAAGTTTCCTAGCATCATGATTGAATGAGTATTGCCAGAAAAAGATATTGATAACACAAATTGATGCATATAGCCATGAAATTTTGATGTAGGCTTGCATCTTATAATAATTTCTATTACATTAAGAGCTCTCAAAGATCAAATTAGAGAACTTAGCCTCCAATAAATACAGAAACAAATAAAGTATGGCCAAAACATGAAATCTGCCAAAACTCCTAAGAACTAAGACTCTTGACTCCTCTCCATGAAACTCTATTGTATCATAATCTACAAAATGTATCTCTTTAACAAATTCAATATTTCTCAAGACTCCACTCCACTCCATATTAACTTCTACAACCAATGGCATTGGCCATCAATCCAATAGTTATCAGTTACTTTCTTGACAAACTAGACATAGAAGAAGTTGAGTCAAAATTGTAAGCTGTAGGTGAGGGTATAAACCTCTAATTTTATTCTCCTAGCCTGGCCAACAATTGAATGATGACTTTTTACTTGTGCAAACGATTGGGATAGTAATCCAACAAACCACAACTACGTATGTACAATCATTGCACTATGAAAACGAATAGAAAAGACATCAGAGACCAGTTACTTCTTGATCCAGTGTCAAACACATGTTTCAGCTTTCATTCAATGAGGTTATCTTACAAAGATTAAGATCCACATCACATTATATTCTTCCTAATATATTAATTGGCACAAAGACTCGTTATTAGTTTAAAAAGGAGAAATAATTCAACTTCCACTTAGCATCATATCTTTTACTGTAACCTAGGTTAAGAATATATCTCTAGCCTAATTAATAACTAACTTACTTATTGATACTCAATTGCCTTAAAATTCAAATGATAAAAAGGTGAAAACATGTTTTGTACGTGAAGATCCAATTATGAACTCTTGTTCCCTTCCTCAGTTAAAATTAATCCATATCACGCCAGATGAATTCATAAAAAGGCCAAGATGTGTTCAGTATTCCTGTCCCAAATGTTAATACTGTACTTGAAGAACGATAAAGACTTTGCATAATTTTGAGAAGGTCAACCAACAAATCTCATTTTCCTCTTGGGTATAAGTTTACATACATTAAATTCCTCTATTTTGTCAACATAATACAAGAAATGCACTCTTTGTTGAAGATAATTCACTGAGGTGTTCTGAGTACAGTTCATAAAACTGGGAGTTCAATGGAAGTCTGAGAATAGACTCGAATAAAACTGGTAATAATAATCTCAAACAAATCGATATTAGAAATATTGCAAAATAAAATAAGGTAAAAGAATAAGGAATATTTGTACCTGTGTATTATATCTTCTGTTATTTAGAGAATAAATATGGATTTTTTTCTACCAAGCACAATACAACATCAGCTAAATTTAATCAGATCAGCTCAACCTACATAATGATGCCACGTGTTACCATTCTACTTAACCTAGAACTATAAATAAGTCCCACCCAATCATAGCAAGGTCTACGTGATTGTTTGAAAAGAATGCCAACAAACTAGCCAATCTAGAAGGGATGATTGGTCTTTCTTGATAAGGTTAAGATCTTGGCCTACATTCATGGCAAAAGGATATGGACATGAGCAAAAGTTGTAAAATTAATATGAAAAGTACTGCAGTTTGATACACTAAATTTAGCAACACTATCAAAAACATATTTTACAAAACAGTATTCCATTAGATTTTGACGAAGGTTTCATCTTGTAGACATTTCTCCATGTGCCAGATGCATCATTGAGTTACTCCAGTTAGCATCAAGTAACCAAGACCAAGCAGCAAAAGATGGTTTCAGGAAATACCACAGCAGATAAATTTATAGTTTCACCTTCCAGTCGGCCATCAAGGAAACTTCTGCTTTACACCTAGTTAAGTAATAGCCTTCAACCAGGGACTCCATGTTTCTGACAGGAGCATTAGTAAGGATATAGAAATATCCGTAGTGGTGCTCCAAAAAATACTGCACATCAGACTCACGTTTTCGGACCAACCATAACCCATCCTTCACATTCGCTGCATCCATCACATAAACCTGCGAGAATATAAGTTGACTATTTAGTATTAGAACTAAAAGTAGACCAGACTTCTTTTAAAAGAGTTATACTGAAAAGTAACCTTCCTCAGATGAGGACCTTGAGTTTGAATTTATGGTAATAAAGTTTCCGTCTTTTGTGTTTGTAATGTCAACACAGAATCCATGACCATTTTCTTCAAATACAAGATCATCTTCAACATCAAATTCTAGCTCCTTGCAAAAAACCCTAGAGACCATAACAAACAAAAGAAGCACTCAGTTGTGTGCTGATAACTTTTCAATCTGCTGTTGAGAAATAAGGTAAGAATTGCCTGTTTGGTCTCTGAGTTTCATCACACATGGTATACAACAATGACTTGCTATCCTTAGCCCACGCCAAGCTAACAACTCCATCAACCCCTTTATGTGAAATCACATGTCCGCTTCCTAGATCCTTAACTTTAAGTGTAAACAACTCACTACCAGAAGTATCAAGGGTATAGGCGAGATATCTGTGATCAGGAGAAACACGACAAGTGCCTATATGAACATAGCCTACATATGAAGAAAAACAAATATCAGAAAGGGAAGACACTGATATTAGTAAAAAAGCTGTTAGTCTTACAGATAATAACAATTAAGACCATGAGCTAATGGTTAGTGGTTGCTAACTACATGTACTTAAAGAATTAGTCAAGCATGGGATGCCTGGACAAAGTAAAACACAAGTTAGTAGAGCAAAATTTGCTGATCTAAGACAAGTAACCTCCTAAAAGTCTAGATATTGCTATATGAGCATCTAAATAATCAGGAGATTCAATATACAAAAGAAAATAAATTCAACTAATGGTTTAGAAGGTTTCATAAGACAAGGAACCTTCTAAAATCTCCTACAATTCAGGAATACGACTAAAATTTGCTAAAACTTTTACCATGTTCTTCTGCAATCTGATTCCAGTCAAGTAATACCTCCTCCCTATAGCCTCTCAAGCGGTGAATAAATGCTCCAAATGTACCATTGTGCTTCATCAATCTACGGCAAAGGACAGGATATTCCATTCCTTTGGGAACATATTGATAGTATAACCTACAGTGAGGAAAAAAGATCCATTAAAAGAATGTTGAGGATATCACAAACTGCTGGTCTAGATTTTTCTGAGACAATACAGTCTAAAATATGTCTCAAGAAAGAAAAAGATAAAAGTAGAATCAATGCTGAAAATCAGACAAAATCAATTCCGAAACTGAAGTGAGCATCCGCCATAAACATACAGAAGGCTGCAGAGAAATGGCTGATTGGACGTGCACATGAGAGCTATGTAACCAGTCTTCAAGCCAGATAGATATTGGTATTAGTAAACATGCCAATATTTTAGTCCATCAACCCTATCGAATAATGACAGTCTAGTTCAAACTCATCAAAGAACTTGTGCATTTGGGTTAGGATGTGTCTAACATGCTTCTAGCATAGAATATTACTTATACCTCATCCTTGAAACAGGGGACATTTGCAATATAGGCATTTAAAATGCATGTGTTAACTAATTCTCATTATAGTTAGCATTCTCAAAACCATAAGTGAATTTAAAAATTAACCTTCAGTTTGTCAACTATTCCTATGCCGTTATCAACACATACAACCCACTTTGAGCGACATATTATGTAAAAGTCTCAATCTTGATCATGTTTACAATGGCCTGCTTTAAGCATATAATCAAAGATACAATTTCATGAAACTACATAAAGTATTTCTTCCATGAACTCGTAAGACAAAAGAGAAAGCACGCTACACTGAAGAAAAAACACTGAAGAGAAAGATTGACATATTAATCAAATAACATGAAGGGGACGAAAATTGTAACGAATGAAATACTGACCATGGTCCCCATCGTTCGGGGGGACAGTAGACGGGGGAAGATGGAACCCTATCCCGCATTTCTGCAGCAAGGGCGCGCCGGAGCTCGTCAGTGTCGGCCATGAACGTTTGGGCGTAGACGTTCTCGCGGTGGAGATGGTTCACGAGGTCGGGATCAGCTGTGCTGGACATCCAACTGTAGGGATCTTCCCACGTGGTCCCATGAACGGTGATCGTGGAAGGGATCTTTTTCGGCACGGGGGGGCTAAGAGTTCTTGAGAAGAAGGGCCACTGCTTGCTGCAGGAAGAATAAGAAAACCAACGATGGAGATGGGAGAGAAGGAAGGAATGCTTCTTGCTGCTACTGCGTAGCATCGCAGAGAGACGGCCAGCGGCTTCGTTCGGGCTCAGAGAATGAGTTCGAGTTTTTTCCAGGCATAATAAGAGTACAAAGCACCATAATAGCTGCTGAATTCGGCTAAAAAATTATTAGGCCATATCCATTTTCACGTTTTGAAATTAGGACATCTTTTTAAAATATATTTTTTAATCACATTATAAGAAAAATAAAAAAGGTTTCCATGCAGTGTTTATCTCTAAGATCTAACTCTTTCTAAAATTTAAATCTAATTTTAATTCAATCTAACAGTGTGACTCTGAAAGTGACTTTGAATTCATTCGTAAAAGATTTCGAATAAAAAATACGACCGGCATGTTCGCACAAGATTCCAAGAGGTTGAACAACTTTACTTAATAATAAATTTTGTAAATTAATAATACATTATAATCCGACTGATAAGGTTAGTGGTTTCAAATTTTAAAAACTTATTTTGAAAAAATTTGAGTAAGCTTGTGATTTTATATTATATATTATCACTGCTGTAGAAATTCGACTGGATTAAGATGGTGAGTTGCTACTCAATTTCATTTGACCTATATTTGATTGAAATTATTTGTTACTATCAGCTTTAATATTATTGGCTCCATTTTATTTTATTATTTTTTCTTGAATGCTCTTTACAATGCATACTTTAGTTAGATTAGATATAACATCTTATGATTTCTGAATGCTCTGTACAATACATACAAAGGTTTGAACAAAGAAGCTATGATGACTTCCTTGGACGGGCGCTGTTGTTAGATGACATTTGCAACTTTAAATAGATGTGTTCAACTCTAGCAGTTCATGGTTGTTTGCTAGCATCTTTTCTACTTTGTGATGTGCATAGGTTTCTTTTATCTTCTGTAGATAAAGCTTATGAGCCAGGATATCTATTTTATCTTCTGCAGATGGCTTAGAATTTGGCGTTAGCTATGGCTTTGGCTTTGGAGGCAACTAGTCTTGAGCAAGGCAGCAGCTCGATTGCTGGTAAACATAGTTTTGAAGCTCTGCCTTGGACTTGATATTTAATTCTTCCCCATTCAAATGCTTTAAAGGAGATGAGATGGCCTGTAATGATGTTTTCTTTTAGACTTAGTATTATGTGCTTATTGTAGTCCATTAGGTAAGGTGCTATGTTTTATGTACTCGGATGATCAGTAGTTCTGAGTTATTATTATGTATGATTTTAGTGTAGGGTAGTTCTGAGTTATTATCATGTATGATTTTAGTGTAGGTTATGTAACTATGCAATGGCAAATAGTGTAACAATTTTAGAATCAATAGTATGGTACTCGTATTTATTTTTTAAGCTTCTTTTTCTCATTTTGTTCAAATAAACATTCAACCAGAATGTGAATATGAATGTGCAATGCAAAATTATTCAATTAAATGCAGTAAGTATAAGGGTTTAGTAAGTAATACTGAACCCTTAAACTTGAAAAGAAAAAAATTGTATTAAAAGAAAACAACTAGATAGAGACAAGAAGTTTAACAAAAGTCAACATTTGAGAGGAATTTTAGTCACATTATCTCTTGGGATGTTACGTGTTGAGCGGGAATCATTTCTAGCTCTCTATTTCAGTACGGGAGCTTCTTTCTTTAGCTTTCTTTTGTTCTGAATAAGTAGCTCTCTATTCTCCTTCTCTCTTATATACCAGACACTTAAAAACCTCACTGTATGGCTCAAGAATTAACAGGTAAATTTTGTCAAGGCATCAAGCTGCAATTGTCTCAATTCCTTAATGTGTTCTAAATTTTATTGCTTTTTTTTTTGCAATCGTTAGGTTGCGACGTTGGTTCTTCTTCTCGTCGAACTCCGAATGTATTAGATGAATGATAAGTCACCGTGTTCAGGGATGCCTTTGAAAGCCTTAGAGTTGCTATATAATTCTATATAAATTTTGAAAAAGTATAAGGATTTAGTGCGATTACCTCAAGAACATAAAAGAGGATTTCTTGTTCAGATGAAGTGACGACTTGTCAAATGGCCTGTGACTGTTTTGGATTCCATAGAGATCATAAAGGAAAACAGACAGATGATATGTCCGAAAATGTGTTGAAGAAGAGAAGCACGAGTACAGCATAATATAAGTGTCGTGCAATAATGAAAGTGACAAAACAAAATAATGGGTTGTCGGAAGTGGTGGGTTATGAAGGTGGACACACTCATAACCTAATTAGTCTAGCAAATAGAATGTGCATGCATGTTTGTAACAATATGCCTACTGTAGCTAAGGTTTTGATTAATTCATTTCGGGATGAGGACATACATGTATATAAAGTACATATTTACTTGATGGATCACAAAATGACTTCAATGAAAAAGATTGTTGGAATCATTTGTGCCCCTCAAAGGAATACAAAAAGCTTATTAATGGCGATGCGACAGGAGTGCTACTTTTTTAAGAAAAAAAGTAGAGAAGACTCGCATTTTGCTTATGCAATACAGATGGATAGTGAAATTAGAGCAATACATTTTTTTGGGGTAGATAATTAATCACGTACGCAATTACAGTTTTTGGACGATGTTCTATTCTTTCACACCATATATTGTAAGTATGTATATGAAATATCATTCGTGTCGTTAACTGGAATTAATCATCATATGCAGTCAATCCAGTTTGGTTATGCGCTACTTTTAGATAAGAGAGAAGAATTTTTTCAGTGACTTTTTGAAACGTGGCTTGCAGTTATCATGAGCGTGCACGATCTACAACCATGACAGATTAAGACGGAGTTATGACTGCTATTATTGCAAATGTATTTATTCCCAAATACACAGCATAAATTTTGTTTATAGCATATCAGGAAGAAGTTTGCTGAAAAACTTTCACGTCATTATTTCAATAGTTCAAAATTTAGAAAACATATCAAGATGTTTATTTAGAAAATTTATATTCCAAGCATATTTGAAATAAGATAGGAGGAATTGATGTTTGCATACAACTTGAAGGAAAATGAATGACTTCAAAAGATATACTAGATTCGAGAGAAATGGATACTAGCTTATAAATTGGGTAGTTTTTATACCGGCATGTATACTATCGAGCATGCAGAAAGTATGAATGTTATTTACAAGAATTTTTTCTACCAACAACAACCCTTCCAAAATTTGTATTGAGGAAGGACAAGTGTTTGATTAAACTTTTTGAAAGAGAAAAAAAGAATGATTATGCTAGTGAACACTTGTGTCGTATTGTCAATGATAGTGCCTTTTTCGTTTGAAAAGTGCAACAAAAGTATATACAAGTAAGGTCTACAATAGGTTCAAAAAAAATTTTGAGAAAGCTTAAACTAAGTATGTTCTATATGATGATGAAAAGAGTAGTGATGGTTATACGGCATACATTTATAAGTCTCGAGTGGAATGCGATCATCGAAAATGGAAGTGAGATTCAATCCAGCCACTAAGTTAACTGTGTATGTAATTTTTTTTGAGTTTATGGAGATTCTTTATAAATATTTTATAAAAATTTTTCAGAGTTGTGATATAGATTTCTAAATCGTGCACCAATAAGTGAACATGAGAATTTTGACTACTGAGATTAAAATGAGTGGACAAATAGTACTAAATTAAAATGAGGTTTCGAGAAAACTATTGCAAGAGCTAAAGTTAAGATAATAGAAGATGTGCTTACTGTAATAACTCTGGTGTTAAACACGAGAAACAAAATTATCCTGAAGATCCAAATAGAAAGAAGAAATCAAGTAGGTATAATAATTCTTGAAGTTTTGATTCATTATAGAGTTTTTTTTGGAAGTGAATTGAAATTAATATTTGTCGTCACTTTTTACCTTGATAGTGGAAGATATAACAAAAGATAACAACAAAAATAGAGATGAGGGTGAATATTTACATACAAGTAAGACGACGATAATGATGATAAAGAGTTAGTTATTAATTTAGAGTAGGTATTATTTTTATATACTGAATTGGTTATGATTGTTGCTTTGTCAATTTTTGGATAAATAGTGAGAAAAATACTATAAACTCATTTCAGTAGTGAAAAATATAATATGCAAAAATAACAGTTAAAGAAGTGAAAAGTAAAAAATAACAACAAAAAACATAATAGTGAAAAAAATTGCAGCAAAAACACAAAAAAATAGAAGTGAAAAATTGATAGTGAAAAATATTATAGAAAAAACACTAAAAAATAATTATAAAAAAAACTAAAAAAAAGCAGTTAAAGAAATAAAAATTAAAAAATAACAGCAAAAAAAAAGAATTTAAAAAATAATAGCAAAAAAAAGAGTAATTGTGAAAATAATACTGAAGAAAATAAGTGCGATACAAATAGTGAACTCTTTTGGATAGTGAAAAAATTTATAGCGAAAAAATTATAGCTATAAATACTGAAAAAAATAATTGTTAAAAAAGTCAATTCTTTTAAATAGTAAAAAATAACAATGAAAAAAATTACAGCAAAAAAAGTAATATAAATAACTGTTAAGAAATAGTTAATTTTTTTAAGATAACATGGCAAGGTTCGTGTTGAAATGTTAGCATAATCTTCTCTCTTAAAACAATAGTCAGCCAGTCATACATCTTTGACAGTTATACATCTCTGCCAGTTCTACACCTTTGCGAATCATGCATTTTTACTAGTCATTCAACATTCACATTCGAAAGTTCTATCCAGATCCAAACTAATTCCCAAGTGAACCTATTAGGACATTCATACTTTGTCAGATTTAAATTAAAAGAACATTCACATTCACAACCATATTGAACTGAACTTTCTTACATTTACATTCAATTTTTTTACATTTATATTCAATCTTCTTGCACTGTACGTTCAAAATGAAGTTTACAATTCAGTGAACTTTACATAAAAAAACAAAATTCTGCATAGAACTTGTCTTTACAGCAACACAACTATAAAAATCTATAAATGTTACGACCCAACCTGTGACGTAACCGGTACTAGACTAAACCAAGTCTAAGTGAAATCCAAGCTCGGTACAACCTAGTAAGCCTAAAACAAAATCGACTAAAAACAGCACGATCTAAAATTTTATCGAAAAATTTCGCCAGAACTTCCCTTGAAGATTCAAGGGGAAGAGCCTAACCATTTGAAAAGATCAAGAATAAATATAATAATAATACCAGCAAGTAATACAAATACAACTTACCAAAATCATATAACAGTTACTGCCAGTAAAATCATAAACAAAAGCAAAGAGTCAAATACAAGACATGCTATCTAAATCTAACACTTATTAAATACATGTCGCTCGAGTACTATAAAACCAACTAAATAATAAACAAGAACGTGTAAACATACCACCATTATATCTCTATGATCCACGATAAGATCCGTTAACTCTAGCCTTGTAATAACTAGGAGAGGTCAAAGAAAAAAAATACTGAGTCCAGTCTCAATGAGGTGAAAAATAAAAAATGTACTATTTAAAGTTTCTAATACATTATCTAACCATTATTTCACTATTATCTCTATATGAAGTAAATGCAACGATAATTGGATCTGATCTTACTAAGTTCTGAGTTGTCCCATACCAACTCAATCCTCAACAAAAGAGGAATATAATAAAATGAGATGTACACATAACACAATAATTCTTATGAAGTTATTATACTACCCACATGCTCAACCTTTACTCTTTTCATATATATACACAAAAATAGGTATGCCTACTACAATAGGAGTAGTTTACATTCGCATGTACGTAATATATATATACCTTTAAGCACCTAGATGATTATATACACATTTGTACAAATCCACACCATTATCAGAATTATCTTATCTATGTATATGCCAATCACTCATACATATACTATCCACGTGTCCACATACATACTTGTGTACCAATAGATGGAACCTTTTTCTCTATGTCATCAACTCAAAATATAAGTAAATAATATTACTATAGAGTCAGAATCACATAATAGGAGTGACACTGCGTCTCTAACTCGTAAGACTCAGTTACATGCATATATATAAATGTCAATACACATATGTATTATATAAACATTCATCTACATATGTACAAATGATGCTTCAGGTAATCAAAGTCATACATCACTGCAGGTTGAGCGAGATTGTGTCTCCAACTCGCGCTACCACTATCTACTTGTGCACATCTATGTATGCATAAAGCTATTGCACATCTATGCATGCATAAAACTATACCATCAATATGCTATATGCATAACCACTTTCTAAATACTTATGTATGCTTATGCCATTAATTGTCATAATGATAATAATATCCCCACATACATACATACATAATATATATATATATCGGGGTATCAGAATAAAAAGTTCTCAATCCACCTCTAACTTAGACAGATCCCGGTGAGGCTAACTATTTATTCCGCTTCCAATCCAGACAGATGTCAACGAGGCTAAGTCTCTAACACAAACGGATCCCGACGAGGCTAACTATCTATTTAGCCTCTAACCTAGACAAATCTTGGTGAGGCTGAGCCTCCAACACAAATGGATCCCAACGAGCCTAACTATCTACTAAACAAGCTATGGCTATGGATGGGTACCACCTCATTCCCACTGAGGTTCTAACTCATCCCCTAACCTTTCGTCTATCTACGTGCAGCACGGGTATCCACACACAATCAAGCAGAAAATATATACACATACACCATAATTACAAAGGTCGTGAATGTTTATCGTATATGTATACGGGTATTAAAACATAATGATATATTTATGCAGAGGTATCGTAGTAATATTATAAATCACTTTTAAAAGCACAAAATTATAGTTAGGTAAAAGTATAGTAATATAGTATAAACCATTTCAAAATCATGCATTCAAATACATGCTCATAATTTTTCATGTAATGCAAATCTATGAGGTCATGATCATACGCATAGACATGTATTACAAAAAACTATCAACATACTTAATAACCTAAGCCAATTAGTCTCATGATATGCTAGCACGCCCTTATGACTTATTGTCATGACTCTCATGCAGGCTGTGTTGTAATATGTATACAATTATACCATACATCTAAGTGTTTAACAAGCATAAGACATCATACTATTTGATTTTCTATAACTCTAGCATGTTATCATGTATAAGTAAAAATTTGAAATAGTATTAGTAACCTACTTAGCTATTAGTATACTTTTAGGTATAGTTAAACATGATTCATACACGAGCATGCATCATATAAGCACTATAGTATGAAGGAGTCAATCGTAATGCATAGATAATGGCAAGGTGCACCGGAGGTTCCAAAATAGATGTTACTTGCGTTGAAAACGTAATGGTAAATCAAAGAAGAATAAGACGCAAGTAACTCTCACTTAAACGTCCATGCAATCTCTCAGAATTAAGGCTATCGCCATGTCATGCTGTCGGTTCCAAATTTGAGTTCAATCTTGAGTCAATACTCAATCCCGAGTCCGCATCGGTGTCGTAGCACGATGACGACAAACTTTCAATCCAAAAACACATGGTAAAATGATCAATCAATGGCTTAACAGCAAGCTCAAGAGACACAAAAGAGCACGAAACTCACCTAGACCGTCGAGTCCTCAGGCTCGCCTAATTCTTATGAACAAGGGTTTCAGCCGGAGAGGGATTTCAAGAGTTTAGGAGATGCAGCAGCACCGGCCGAACTCAACAAGACACTTAGGCTAAAAATCGATGGTGGTGGCCACCCGGAATCGCCCATTCGGCAGTAAGCGCCGACGATTTAGTAATTGTTCGTCAGAGTCGAAATTAACTAAAATTAAGTGTAGGGGAAAGCTATAATAGATCTATTAAACGTCCAGCAATTCAAGCGAACAACTTTGGAATCAAGCCCGCAATCATCCAAATGATCCAAACTTCAGTCAAATTCAATGGCTCGCTCAACGATGACCCAAACACTCACATTGCTGACTTTCTTAAGATTTGCGACACTTTCAAGCATAACGGTATTTCTGATGATGCTACAAGATTGAGACTCTTCTCATTTTCATTGAGGGATAAGGCAAAAGAATGGTTGAATTCATTTCCTCCCAACACCATCACAACTTTGGAGGCATTAGCCCGAAAATTTTTAGCCAAATTCTTCCCTTTTGCAAAGATAGCGAAGATGAGGAACGACATCACTACCTTTATTCAATTTGATATGGAGTCTTTATATGAGGCGTGGTAAAGGTATAAAGACCTGATAAGAAAGTGCCCTCACCACTATTTGCCAAAGTGGCTGCAAATTCAAATATTCTACAATGGGCTGAGTTGCACAACTAGGACAATTGTTGATGCTACAGTGGGTGGAGCGCTGATACTTAAAACACAAGATGAAGCCTATGAGTTGTCGGAGGAAATGACGCAAATAACTACCGGCGGCCTTCAGAACATTCGATGACAAAACGGGTAGCATTAGTACACCAAGTTGATAGCGTTGCTAAATTAACTGCATAAATGAAGTTGCTGTCCAAACAACTCGGAAGCTTAATTGGTAAAGTAACTCAAGCGCCTAGCCAAGTTTATAAACTGTGTAGGAGAACTCAATGCAAGTGTTGATTATCAAGTTGGAAGCCTATTCTCAGAATCTCCTGCAGAACAAGTGCAATGAGTGTCTAATGTTAACCGGCAACCAAACAATCCATACTCTAACACATACAACCTAGGTTGGCGAGATCATCCAAATTTTTCATGAAAAAATCATCAAAACACAATTAGAAACCTCTCTAGATTTCAGCAGCAACTAGTGACTAAAACATCACTTGAAGATGTCGTTACTCAATTCATGGCCAAAATAGAAGCAATTTTGTAATATCAAGCTGCATCTACCCGAAACCTTGAGGTTCAAATGGGTCAAATGGCAAGCTTGTTATCTTGGAGACCAAAAGCTTCTTTGCAAAGCAACACTGAGGTAAATCCTAAGGAGCAAGTAAATATAATTGCACTTCGAAGTGAGAAGGTTCTCGAAATGCCAACATTGAAAATCAAACTAAACTTGAACAGCAATGAGTTAAGGGGGTAACCTAAAATGTTTTCATCTAAATCACTTGCTGGAATAGAGCAAAACAACAAGAAAACACTGAAGAATCCACTGAATCAACTAAAGAAGAAAGCTCAGATGTTGCACAGAATAAAACAGCAGCACCGACCAAGTCTTATGTGCCACCGATTTCATTCCCTAAACGCCTTTAAAAGAACAAATTGATAAGCAATTCTCTAGATTTCTTGAAGTGTTTAAAAGTTATATGTTAACATTCCTTTTGCAGATGCGCTTGAGCAAATGCAAGCTACGTAAAGTTCATGAAGGAGATTTAGTCCAACAAAAGAAAATCGGGACTATGAAACGTTGACGCTAACTGAGTAGTGTAGTGTTATCTTGCAAAATAAGTTGCCACCAAAATTAAAAGTTCCATGGAGTTTTACTGTACCTTGCACTATTGGAAGCTGTCATTTTGAAAAATCTTTATGTGATTAAGGTGCAATCATTAATTTAATGCCATTTTCTATTTGACAGGAAATTAGGATGGGAGAAGTAAAGACAACCACATTTTCTCTTCAACTGACGGATCAGTCTATTAAGCATTCAAGAAGATTACTTGAGGATGTGCTGGTGAAAGTGGATAAATTCATATTCTCTACTGATTTTATTATACTAGATATGGAAGAAGACAAATGCATACCAATTATTCTTAGTCGATCATTATTAGTCACTATGAAGAACATTGATTGATGTGCGGCAAGGGAAGCTAATTTTACGAGTACAAGTTGAGCAAGTTATAATGTATTTGAAACTATGATGTGTCCATCCAATTGTGACGATTGTTTGCGAATCGACATAGTTGACCGGATGGTGGCTGATGCAGTCAAGGTAGACCATCTAATTGAATATTTAGCAGCTTGTATTATCAATGTGAATCTTGTAAGACTAGAAGCAAAGAGATTGAGTCATATGCTCATTGCTTGCAAGCTTCATCGCCTATTAGAAGACGACTGAAACTTGAGGACCTTAGGGAAAGCTCTCGTATGACAGCTTAATCTATTGAAACGCCTCCAGTACTTGAGCTTAAGCTATTGCCTTCATATCTAAGATATGCATACTTGGGAGAAAATTCATCACTTCCTATTATTATTTTGGCTTCATTGAATGACTTAGAGGAGAAAAAGTTGTTTCGAATTTCAAGAGATTATAAGGCTGCGTTGGGATAGTCTATTGCTGATGTCAAAGGCTTAAATCCTTCAGTTTGCATGCATAAGATCTTGATGGATGAAAATTACAAGCCTGTCGTTGAAAATCAAAGGAGTTTAAATTCAACATTAAGAAGGTAGTGAGAGCAAAAGTTCTGATATTACTTGATGCAGGAATTATTTATCCAATCTCCGATAACTCATAGGTAAGTCCTGTGCAAGTGGTACCAAAAAAAGAAGAAATAATAGTTGTAAAAACTGATAACAATGACCTCATTCTAATAAGAACTATCACAGGGTGGTGGGTATGTATTGATTACCGTAAGCTGAATGATGCCACTTGAAAAGATCACTTTCCATTATCTTTAATTGAACAAATGTTGGAGAGACTTGCTGGCCATTCGCATTATTGTTCCTTGGATGGGTATTCAGATTACAATCAAATTCCAATAGCACCGGGAGATCAAGAAAAGATGATCTTTACATCTACGTATGAAACTTTTGCATTTTGCAGGAGGCCTTTTGGCTTATGCAATACATCGGCCACTTTCCAAAGATGTATGTGGCAATTTTTTCTGATATGGTGGAAAGATTCACTGAGATTTTCATGGATGACTTCTTGACCTTTGGATCTTTTTTGATGACTGTTTAGAAAATTTGGCTTCAGTTTTACAACGATATGAGGAAACGAATTTAGTCTTGAATTGAAAGAAATGCCACTTTATGGTGCTTTAAGGTATTATTTTAGGATATCGCATTTCAGCCAAGGGAATAAAAGTTGATTGTGCAAAGATAGAAGTCATTGCAAAGTTACCGCCACCCACTTCAGTGAGGGCATTGAGAAGCTTTCTTAGGCATGCTGATTTCTATCGCCGATTCATCAAAAAGATTTTCAAAGATATCAAGGCCTCTATGCAACCTCTTACTCAAGGATATGCCACTTAAATTTTCTAAAGAGTGCTTCCAAGCTTTTAACACTCTAAAACGGAAGCTAGTTTCAGCCCCTATCATTGTAGCACCGGTTTGGTATTTGCATTTTGAAATCATGTGTGATGCTAATGAATATGGTGTTGGAGCAATCTTGGGGTAGTGAAAGAAAACTATTTCATGTCATCTATTATGCAAGCCGAACCTTGACATATACTCAAATGAATTATGCAACTACGAGCTTCTAGCTATTGTGTTCGCTTTTGAAAAATTTCGATCATATTTGGTTTGCTCGAAAGTGATAGTCTACACTGACCACTTACTCTCAAGTATTTGCTAACAAAGAAAGATGCCAAACCAAGGCTCATTCGATGGGTACTTCTGCTGCAAGTATTTGATTTAGAAATCCGAGATAGAAAGGGTTTTGAAAATCAAGTGGAGGATCACTCATCTCGGTTAGAACAAGAAGAACAATGTGAAGAGGCTACTATTCCCATTAATGAAGCATTCCCTAATGAATAATTATTTTCTCTTTGAAGTATTGGTGATCTACGGTATGCAGATTTCGTGATTTACTTATCATCAACATAATTCCTCCAGATCTATCTTACCAACAAAAATATTTTTTTGGTTAATGTTAAGCACTACATTTGGAAGATCCAAGCCTATACAAACGTTGCTCAGATCAAACCATAAGAAGATGTGTACTAGAAAAGGAGAGGGAAAGCATCATGCAGTATTGTCATTCATCGGGATATAGAGGTCACTTTGGTGGAACAAAAATAGCGGCAAAGATACTACAATAAGGTTTTTATTGGCCTTCATTATTTCGCGACGCATATACCTTTGTTGTTACTTGTGATCAATTCCAAAGAATGGAAAATATTTCAAGAAAGAATGAGATGCCATTGAAAAATAATTATGAGCTTGAATTGTTTGATGTATGGGGAATAGACTTTATGGGACCATTTTTTTCTTCATTTTTGAACAAAATAATCTTAGTCACTGTTGACTATGTTTCCAATTGGGTGGAGGTTGTGGCATTACCTACAATGACAGTAAGGTTGTGGTGAACTTGCTTAAAATATATTTTTACTCGGTATGGCACTCCAAAAGCAATCATTAGTGATCAAGGTACACACTTTCTTAATCGTCAATTTGAATCTTTACTAAGAAAATATGGTGTCAATTATCGAATAGCCACTGTCTATCATCCTCAAACCAACGGCCAAGTTGAAGTTTCAAATCAAGAATTGAAGCGCATAGTTGAGACAATAGTGAACACTTAAAGGAAAGATTGGTCAAAGAAATTAGACAATGCATTATGGACTTATCGCACAGCATTCAAACCTCCAATTGGAATGGTTCCGTATAGCTTAGTGTTTGGGAAAGCTTGCCATCTACCTGTGGAATTGGAGCATCGAGCATATTGGATAGTGAAGAAGTTGAATTTTGACATACAAGCAGTAGGAGAGAAAAGATTGTTGCAGCTAAATGAAATGGACGAATTTTGATATGAAGCTTATGAAAACGCTAGAATTTACAAAGAAAAAACCAAGGTCTGGCATGACAAGAACACATTAAAAAAGAAGTTCACCCATGGACAGCAAGTTCTACTATACAATTCATGGCTACGTCTTTTTCTTGGAAAGCTTAAATCAAGATGGTCGGTCCAATCACTATGGAAGAGTTTTTCTTCATGAAGCAGTCAAGGTTACTAATGAAGAAAGGTACATTCAAAGTTAATAGGTGACGATTGAAACCATATTTTACTAGTTTTGACAACAACAAGACTGCCATTCTCATTGAATCAGCATATTGGTGATATGAAATCCAGCCAAGCTACATGAGCATTAATATTTTTTGTTGCTCAAGGACGAGCAAAAGTTAAGTGTAGGGATAATTGATATGCTTAAATATATACATAATATCATGAATTCTTGCATCATATATGCTTTAGTTTATATAGAAAGACGAACAAAAAGAACATTAATTTTTTGTTTTTTCTTATTTCAGCAATTCCGTGCAGTCTAAGCATTTTTCATGAATAATTAACTTTTCTGTGGAGTTTTTGTGAACGGTGATTGGGTTTGAAATCCAAGACATTCAAAAGGTCCATAAATTATTTTTAGAACTTTCTATATAACTATTTGATAGATATTCATAGAAGAAGTTGACATACAGTGCAGACAGGAATCATGTACGTAGTTTCGAAAATGGGTGCACTTGAAGAGCATCCTCATTTTTAAATGATGTGTGATATATGGTTGGAAAGATAAGATATTGATCTTAATTTTTTATATTTTGACATATTTTTCAGAGGCCAAATAGTCCCCAGGACGGTGTAGAAAAATGGATAGACAGAGCGTTCCAATTGGTTGGGGCTGCATCTAGCTATTTTTTAAAAGAAAAATCTTATGATTGAGAGACTCAATTTAGGATTTCTAAGGAGGAGGACAGAAGAGGGCAGAGCAGAGACGACTCATTTAGGGTTTATTTTTTTGGGTTCTTGCTGCTGCAACGGAAAGAAGGACGGAACAAAAAAAGAGACGGTAGTTCACTAGACACCACTCTTCGTTCAGGGTTAGTTTGTTCTATCTCTCATGTTTCTCTCTATTTTGTTAGATCTGAAAATAATGAACTTAATTTCTCTTTGCTGGGGCTATAACGTAGTCTAACTATGATGATTTAATTCTTACTTCTATGCTATTCGAAATTTTATAATTGCTTATTTAGTATTTGTTACGGTGCGTAATGATTTTGAGTATACGGCCAATCTTCAATCGATTTGATTTTCATATTGAGATAAAGATGTGATGTATGGATTAGTCTTTATAATGATTGTCCGGACTTGAATGAGAGGCACAAATGTAGTCTTATGGTTCGTGCAATTAATTTAGAATGCCACATATCTTAATGAGCTTTCTTGTATGTTAATTCACATAGAGATATAGTGAGCTATTATATGAAAGTATTTTTTGTATAACTTGAGAAAGTATATCAAAGAAATTAGAGTTTTCCAAAAGCCAATAAAGATTATAATATTCAAAAGTATGATTATAGAATTGAATTGGATTAGTTACGGTGAAATCAAATGCCTTAGTATTTAAGTTAATGAAATCTTACGAGTGTAAGTTTTAGTTTGTTTTACTTTCTTTAGTTTTATCATTCACTCTTTTTAGATCGATCGTTCAAATAATTCAACGATTAGTTATTTTTGTATTTGATAAGGTAATCAATACTCGTGAAAATGATACTTATTACCATTGCAAGTGTACGAGTCGCATAAGCAGCTTTCTCTAATCTCATTTTACTCTAATACTATCCTTGCAGACCTTTCCTTCTTTATTTCTGTCATTCATTTGTGAGATATTAGGATTCAAAAGTAAAATTTGGAAGGCCTCAATATACTCTCTTAAACTCTCGTTGACAGTACATTGATTATCAATAGAAATCTTATCCCGATTGTTACTCTTTCTAACTTCTATGAGACCCTGTGAAGCCTTTTGTAGTTTTTACAACAACAATTGGTATCCCTCATCGGTTTCCTCCACTTCATAAATTAATTAGTTGAAAACCATCTAGAGTTTGGTAGTTCTCAACAGCTCAATATTCTCGTGGCTACTTATAGGTCTACTATCATATTTACTCTATATTTATTAGCCCGCCTTCTTCATCTCTGAAGAATACAATGATCGGATATCTCTTATCTCGACTCTAAAAATTCTTCATAAGATGTCTACATGGAATTCTCATAAACTCGAAAAGTTTGCATTCACAATTACCTTTCTTTAAGGATGGATTAAATTTTACCATCAACTCACGCAAATCACCTTCCACTCGTGACTTATAAATATAAATCGTGCAGTTATCACTATCCTTTTCATCATGCAGATCATATTTAGATTTATCTTTCTCAAATTCTTTTTTAAACTTATCGTACACATTTCTCGCACTTTATAAGACATAAGTTGTCTTCTACAATGTGACACGAGTGTTCACTTATATAATCCTCCTTTTTTTTTCATTTTCAACAACTTTAATCAAACGTGTATCAGCCTTCAATACAAATATTCGAACTTTTGTTGGTTTGAAAAAAAAAATCTTATAAATAGCATTCATACCTTCGAAACGTCTGATAGTTTTCATACCGGCATAGAAAGTATCTATAAGGTAGACCAGTCACATTTTTCTCGAACCTCATATTCTTTGAAGCCACTCGTTCTCCTGCAACTCATTTATAAACATCAATTCCTTCCACCTTGATTCGAAAGTGCTAGGAATATAACTATAGTGAATGCAGCTCTTAATGTCTTTCTTGAGCTTTGAACTCTTGAAATAAATATCTGATAGTTTTTCGGCGAACTTTTTCAGAATATGTCACATACAAAATTTATGACGTGTATGTGAAAATACCTCTGTAACGACTGCAGACATAGCTCTATCTTGATTTATAATAATTAAAAATAGGGCACACCTGCCCATACATGCAAGCCATGTTTGAAAAGCCACTTAAGATTCTTCTATTCTATCTAAAAGTAGAGCACAATCAAATTAGATAGACTCATATGATGGTTAACCCTAGTAAATGGCACAAATTACATTGCATATATATTTTTTCGGTTGGTGGTGTCAAAGAATATTACATTATCAAAATACTGAAATTGAGTATGTGACCAACCATCTACTGAAAAAAAGTTTATTGTCATAGCTTTGCTATCCATCTATATTGACTAAAAAAAGTTTGGGTATTCTATACTTCTCTTTTCAAAGAACTTAAACGCAGTTGTAGCATTACCATTGATAGACCTATTGTACTCTTTCGAATGACACAAATAGTTTCAACAATTTCTGTTATTAAAAACATTTTGCGGTCCATCAAGTATATCTGCAATCTTATCAACAGGTATGCCTTCATTTCCAAATGAATTAATCAAACTCTTAGCTGCAACAAACATCTTTCTACAAGCAGGCATTCGCATCCTTTTTGCAGGACTAATTAGGTCGTGATTATGATCACTTTCATAACCCAGCACTTTCGACAACCCAGTAAGTTATCTCGTCATTCTCGTTCTTGCAAGACACCCGCATTGTGCTGTATTGGTGCTTCTCTTTTTATGTACCTTTTTTTTTTTTATCCATCATTTGTCTTTTGATCTCGATGGCATCTATGATTCCAAAATGGGCACAAGTCATCTCATAAGTACTCACTTGATTTTAATGAGTAATTCTTTTTTGTGTATTTGGAGTAACGTCACTAAATCCCTCAGCTTTTTCGTAGTTGATATAAAATTCTTTTGCAGCTTCAAGGCTTTTAAATGTCATCCTTAAACATGGTAATTTAGGATTCCCTTTTAATGCATTTGGAGTTCAAAGAGAAGAAGAAGAAGAACTGGCCTGGAAACATAAAGTTGCAAAAAAGGAAAAAAAAAGAATAATAATAGGCAACAAAAATCAAACTTTATACTGAATGAAAATAAAAAACAGATAAGCTTGACGTCTTAAAAAAGATATCCCGAAACTCTTAAGCCATCACAAGAGTTTGAGGAATCAACTTGTGAAAAAAATATAAGATCAGTGGAGCTGTATGGAAGTAGAATAGAAGAAGATGAATTAGTGTAACACACAGAATTAGTAAAACATAGGAATAGATGACAGAAATTCTCCCGTGCGTATAACAGAGACACTCGGCTTGTTATAGGAGAAGAGTGATAAAGATAAAAATGACAAAAATTACCCTTCAAATTTTTTCTTTTTGTGTTATACTTTTGTTGCTTGTTTTACTTTCATACATTAAAGTCTTTCTGCTTTCAGTATTTTTATTTTGTAGAACAAAAATGTGAAGATGTACATAATCCATTCCATTCAATAGTATATTTCAATCTCAATAACTCTTCTATACAAAGCTATATAATTTTCAAATATTTTTGAGTTGAAAAAAAGAATTCTTTTAAATTCGTCTACCAAAACAAATACATCACCAACTTTTCATTCACCAGAATTTGGATTCATATGTTTTCACAATGCTTTAGCATTACATTCACAACATAGAAAATACAAGTAACAAAGTTAAACAGACAACTTCACTCTCGTTGAAGATTCAGCATTCACACACTAAAGAATTACAATTCATTACAAAAAAAATTTTTTAAAAATAAAAGAAGAAGAAGAAGATAGAATTTCTTTGTTCTTCAGCAAATTTCTTTGCTTCTGCTGGTGCTCCAGCAACACTACTCCTTTGTTTCTTCCATTCCTCATTCTCCTCCTTATTTGTATAATACTGCATTCATACAAGACATTTCATACAATCTATATGTTGTCTTTGTTTCTACTGGTGTTTTAGTAGCTCCTCCTTCTCCGTAACAAATCTGCACAAAAGAAATTGCACCGTCAATCATCGTCAACTGCAAAAATAATAAAAATAAAAGCAAACACTTACCACATTCATCGTTCATCAACGAATTTGGCGACACAACCAGCTGCATAGCAATCCTATGTAGTCCCTTTCGGGCGTGGTCATATAACAACTTCATAACAATCACCAATATCATAAAGCAACACATACAAATAAATTAATCATACTAAAATTATAATCAAAAGAAATTTCCAACCAAGTCACAAGTTTGATGTTCGATGCAGTACTCATACTGGAACTTACCATCAAGGATTGTTCTATCAATCACTATCCATTTACCGAGACTCGTCGTAGTTCCATTCGGGCATAGTTGTTCCACTCGAGCGACAGCAAGGAGTTAGTGATAGTAGAGGAGGCCAAGATGAAGGTCAAAGGTCGAATAGTGGTGACCGATGACGAGGGACCAAAATCCCAGGTGGTACGGATCAAAAAGCCATGTCTCGAGTAAGAAGAGCAATCATCTGCGGGTGGGCTGAAATTGATAAAATTAATGATAAGAACAGAAAGAGAAAGAGAGGAGAAGAAGCAAATTACAGCTTTGGGTCCGATTGCCAATAACCGG
Organism: Acanthochlamys bracteata; assembly: GCA_019914995.1. NCBI lineage: Eukaryota > Viridiplantae > Streptophyta > Magnoliopsida > Pandanales > Velloziaceae > Acanthochlamys > Acanthochlamys bracteata. The sequence goes on from CM034145.1 coordinate 3,186,391, forward strand.
TTGATGGTCAGCGGAGGTAGGGTTCGATTGGCTGGGGTTTCTAAAAAGATGGTGAGAGAAAATAAAGGAAAGAGAAAGGACTAGGAAGAATAGTAGCATAGCTTACGAATTTTCGCGAGTGATCGATCGAGCAGGCGAATCCGAGTTCGACAAGATGAATAGAGACGAAGAGAATGGAAGAGAAGAATGGGTGAGAGAATGAGGAAAAAGAAAAGGAAAAGAAAACA
>CM034145.1:3186717-3277218 GCA_019914995.1 Acanthochlamys bracteata
AAAATTATCCATGAATGTCAAATTTTGACAAATAAATTAAATTACGGAAAATAGAAAGTATGTAAAGTATTTCAAACAAATCCAGTTGATATCTACTGTCTAAAACTAAATAATAAATTCCTATGACTTCAATTGAAACTTTGACTCGATTCTCCATAAATGAATTTCTCATTTGGGTTTATGATTGGGTCGTAATAAATCTCTGTATCGTATTTGAAACGTAAGTGGTATAGCCAAAATCAATCCACCAAGTATTATAAGAAACTTCAACTAATTTGGTTCGAAGCATATAGAAGCATAATGTTTACCTTTCTTTTCGAACCAAGTCTTACGTTTCAGACAATCTTTCTGATGTGTCTAGATTTTTTATAGACGGCAATTTTGTCATCTTTATGTTCCTTGTTATAGAATGAAGCAGAACACCTATTTGTCTTATGTAGTCTTTGCGCTTCCTTTCCATTCTTTCTTCCGGCTTTCTTTCCAATTTTTTGATTTTAATTAAATGAACGGAATGAGTTCCCAAGTTCTTAAGCATTGTATCCTCTTGCACAAGCATATTGTGCACTACACTCATATTTTATTTGCCCTTCATGATATTATAGTTCATTTAGAATGAACAATAAACTGTACAAGAAAAATTCTCATCCACATTCGTTCCCAAGAACTTTAATCTTGTTGCAATATTTGACATTGCAATAACATGCTAACGCATAGCACGAAAGACATCAAATTTCATGATGGTCAATGTACCCATAAGGATTCCAACGACTTATCAGCTGTTTGCGAACGTTTTTCCATAAACTTCATAAATTTCTTAGCACTTTCAGTGTTAGAAAGAATTGACTTAATGTTCTTTGCAACAGTCACTCGAATAAACATTAGGTTTAGTCTATTTGATCGTTCCCAAATACTATGAAAAGATATTTCTTCATTACTGCTGTCATCAGTAAGAGTAGCGGATTTCTTAGTTAGAATGGTAAAATCAAGATCCAATACACCTAAGTGAAACTGACCTTGCTCACACCAGTTAGAGGATTAAGTCCGTTGAATAGTGATACAGACGTAGCATGCGAATGTAAAAAAAAAAAAAATACTGTAAAATTAATAAATGCTCGCAAATTAATCCTTTAAATTTCAAACTTCTAAATACATAAGACAAATTCAAACTATTTATTTAAGCAATAAAAATATATCGAAGTTCTCCTTTGGGTGAACCAACGACATATAACATATACAGTAATGATGCTAAAATGAAATTTTAACTTAATTTAATAATTATATATATTCAAATTAGACATATTTGCTATTTTTGGATATACAAAATAAATCTAATAAAATATATAAATCACCATATCATATTTATGAAACATAAGAATTACCAATCAACCTTTGGGTGATTTTGAATGTCTTATAATTATAAACTTGTCATATCAATTATAAGTATCACATACTTAGGAATAATTGAATATATATAATTTGAAATTCACAACATCTTACGATTTGGCCACTTTGGTGACTAACAAACCATTATAATGCGAATTCAAATTAACATACAAATTCTGCGATTTGAAATTTGTAAAAACTTACGATTTAACCACTTTGCTGACTAACAAGTCATCATAATGAAAATTCAAATTATACAAATTTAATAGTTGCAAGAAATTGATTTATGCATAAAATATATATGATATAAATTTTTTCTTACAATATATCATCTAAACTACAATATAGTAGCATACAATTCATGATACTAATAGTTTAATTTGCAAAATTTTTACATAATTAATAAAAGCATTCAGAAATTTTAAATTTATAAATATCAACAGTAGCGAAAAATATAAACTCCCAAAACAAATAATTTTAGAATTTTTATAATCAAGAGAAAAAAAAAATCTTTTATGAAAAATCATTGATTTATTGCCATTATATATTAAACCAAATATTACACATGGGCCACATTCAACAGTTTCATGTGCAAATAGTCGTAGAATAGTCCGAAGTGTATGAGACATTCACAAGATGAAAATTAACTAAATGTCAGACAGAGCATTGAATTGCCAATAGAGGAGGAGAAAAAAGCACTGATAGCCGATTACTTTTCTACTACTCTCCATTAGAGAACAACCTGAGCAATCATGACAATCTTGCACTTTTTAGAGATGGTTTCAAAGATGGGATAGATCCCTTTTGAGCATAAGCATTTGATCAAAGTTAGACCGTCATAACAGTAAAAAGTCAAAATCAATAGTTAATCAAATTCACAACTAAAGATGATTAAAAACATAAGACAAATGAGCTATCATAACTAGGCTTATTGAGTTTCAACGATGAGTTCAATATTCTATTTTCATTAACACTAAAGAAGTATACCATTGATCAAAATTTAATAAGTATCTCAAGCATTATTCACTATTCTATTACAATCATGCATCATCACATTATACTGAGCTATAAGGTGAACCTATCCACTATGCATTAAGCTATAAGGTGAAGTCATTTTGTAGCTGATAGAAGCCATCTCAGAAGCATCAATAATTCATAAGAAAAGGTTAAGGCTCTAATCGTTAGACAAACATGGTTATAAATTAATCATTGTTTCAATTCTCAAACGCATTTCATTGAAGAATAAGTTTAAGTATTGATGCTTATAATGAGGGCTCGCATACGCAAGCTGCATAGAGATACCACAAGCTTGTTGGAAGAACATCAAGCCAATCAACAATTCAGAATATGAAATTCAAATGCTATTTGTATTCACATCAGTCATACAGCTTGAGTCATTAGGATCCACACTAAGGAAAATGATAAAGAAACCTACAAAATATTAACTCATGAGGGGGGTGAAATTGAGCTATGCCAAAATAAAAATCAAATACTCCACTGTTTGAAATAGTCACAGATTAGTTAGCAGTCTATTAATCATGAGATTACTAAGTAGTGATTGAACGTTAACTATACCATGTACAGAAGTTGTTAGCACAATATAATTTAAATAATAAACACAAGTGTTATGAGAAGCAAACTAGTTAGCCACCAAGAATTTTACAAGATTCGACACTGTGATACTTATGTCAACGTCACTTGACACCGTAATTTAAATCTACTAACGTCAAAACAACGTACACAACAAATAGTTGATGTTTCGCAAAATACCTTCATCTCTATCGAGTCTTCTCATATGGATAATTCACACCAGCCTTCTAGACTTGGCAAAATCTCTCCGGCTACAACCATGCACGCCTTCACAAAGGCTTAAAACAAACCCACTAATCTACACTTAGGCTAGCAACCCAATTTTTCATACAACCTTTTTCTCAAAGTTACAATGCAATCACGTGGCTTAGCTCAAGTGATCTCCTTTAAAATTATTTCTAATCACTCACAAAAAGCTCAAGGGATCTTAGAAAAAAAAAAGAAGAACTAAAGCTCAGAAAGACAAAAGTGCTTGATAGATGTTTTTCTCCATGAAAGGATAGCAACAAGATGTTTCTCTTGCTTTTTTCTTCACACAATTATATAGCTACATGTCCTCCTAGATGACGAGATATTGCTGCTCTGATTGATCAAGGGTGCAATGGCTAGAAGCAATGCAAGATCAAGATCTAAAGCAAATGGCTAGTTAGATATGTTGTAGCGATTGTTTTTCCTTCTCTAAAATTTTGTTTGATTTATTTCCTTCGTTAGACCGTTGATTCATGATGTGGAAATTATCTACAAAGTCTCTTCAAAGTTTGAAGTGAATCGGACAAGGTCGAGGTGCTGTTTGAGAAGAAAGAAATAGTATTTTTCGTTTACTATGTCGAGGTTCTATGGAGATGAGCCAGTAATGTCGGACAGTTTGATCAGCAACTTCATAGAATTTTTCTGTCTTCGATATCTGTAAAAATTTTGTGCTCCTTATATACATTTACTATTTGTCATTCTATCATTTAAATACACTTAAAAAATCTTCTTTTGGTGCTGTGAGTAAAGACAACGTACAAAGTTGACATCTCAATAAGGTACACTTATCCAAATTTATATACAGTTTTGTATAGCTCCATATGCTACTCAAATCTAATGAAGATATGTTCAAAGCTTACCAATGATGCTCAAAATATTCGTTATCACTAAAAACTTAGGATTTTCAACAGAAAAAAGTTTTGCTAGTTGGCAAAGAGAACACACGAGTAGTGTAAAATTTGAATTGCCAAGCCATTATATTTAGTGCCACTAGAGATCAAATCATAGCTAAGTTAAAAAGAATCAAATTTTAGGAGATTAGCTAGCAAAAGTTTACTAGAGATTTCACAAAATAGCTCAACTTTCGGCTGTTGGATATTTAACGATGCGATGAAACTGACATCGGGAAGTAGACGCAACACTACAACAACGTGGAGACACCAACAGAAGAAATTCAAACGTGTGAAGATTCAAAATTGAAGCACTTTCAAAAGGAGATGAATATAAGTAGAAGAAGAGGGCAGTATTCCATTAACAGAGAAAAGAGAAGTGAAAAACAGAAAACTAAAAGAAGCATATTTAGCTAACATTATATTTAGCTTACAAAGGTGCTGAATCATCAGAGATACACGTTTCTAAGTAGCTATCTTTTTAGCTTCTCATATTTTTTTATTGAGAGTAATCCATCTTGTGATATAGACCCTATGCTGAAAATCTGTGATTGTAACCTTAAAGAACCTTGTTTAAGTGCATATTGCTCCTGAGAATGGGGCTTCGCTAAGCTCGGTAATCTTATAAATGAGCTACTGAGGTGTAGTTGAAGAAAATAGGTATTGAAGTAGCTGTAGATTGGTTCATCTTAAGGAAAAAGCCGGTAAGATAAGGATGCTTGTTAAGCACATTGACTTGGTGATTATACCTATTTAATATTTTGGTAAATTTTAAGTCTTAAAGAGAAGTGGTCGTATACATATGCAAAGAGATTTGACAAACCACGTAAGCACTTTTGTGCGCTTGTGGTTGTGAAATTTATTTTAATTCTGTTTTGCTTTGAGTAGTATTAGAATGTGGCATTTCTCCTTATAGGAAATTGCTTACACATAACATACTATATGTTTGCTATCATGTATTAATCCTCTTTGTTCATCCCTATCAGTTGATTAGCACTGCTATAGTTGACTACGTTGCTTCTACTAGTAGAAAAACTTATTACCAAAATTTTTAGATATCAATTTAATTCACACTTCCTTTCACTTAATTGTAAGAGTTTACCTGACATGATTAGTCGCTATTACATTATAAAAACAACCGAAAAGAAAATTTAGTTGCTATTCATTAGAAGCTCACGACCAGATGTGGAATTTGATCACTTATATTTTTTAACAGTGACAAAATTGACTAATCCTCACTACTATATTTGTAATAGTGACCAAACCAATAACTGACTGGTTGTTTTGAAATAAAAAAACGACCAAAAAGTACTTGGTCATTAATATTGGAATAATAGTGACTGCATTTGAGTTACTCAATTTTTTCTAAAACTACTATACTATAGTGTGATCGCATTTTACTAAGAAAATATTTAATTTTATAATATTTTGTAAAATTTATTTTACTAAAATTGAAATTATTCATATGATTTAAGATTTTGATATATCATACTGGATAAGATTTATCCAGTTTGAAATAAATCTAGTAATTTAGATCTTCTATTTACAATATAAAATAATCCAAGATTGTGGGTTATGCAATGTAACAGCATAAGTATTATGATTGTTAACTAACATTCATATTGAGCTCAGTCACTCAACTTAAATTGCAAATATTAAATAGAGTACTATATAAACATTGGATAAAATTTTCACCATAATATAATTGTTCATTTCAAATTTTATCAAATTCGAACATAATTTAGTGCGCCGATGATGTTTAAAGATTGTTAATTATCGTACTTTCATTAGTTATCTATTGCAATGGAGTACAAGAATATATAAATAATTTGAATTTATATCGATGTGACATATCAAAATTATAGGTTGCGTTAAACAGTACGACTTTATTAAATAAGTTATAAAAAAGTTTTTTAATAGATAAATTTGCAACATTAGCTAAACAATTTTAGTCCTATATAGTGTCTAACTACATTAGTCGCTATTGAGATAATAGCGAATAAAATAGTATTACTCGCTATTATTGTATTCTCATTAATGACTAATCATATTCTAGTCGCATTTGAGAGGTAATAGCAACCAATGTATAGTTTGTTGTCATTGCTATCATTTAATTAGTAGCCAACATGTTTTGTTCAGTAAGGAGTCTGTTAATATTTTTTAGCACGAATGATATCATAATCCTTTCCTTTCAAACTACATGTGCTACTAGCTTTTTTCTCCGCTCTCACTCGTGTTCCACTTTGGCTAACTCTGGTCATTCCCATCTTCTCTTGAAGCTGTTAGTGCTTCACCTGCCATTCCTGTAGCCCACTATGGTGATGCTGTTGTTCTCTTCACCAGCTTGGCACTCCTACTCCAGTAGCGACCTCCCTCTCCGCCATTTTATTGTCACATGTAAACATGCTTTACTAGCGTTTAATTTGTTTGGAAATTGATATACAATTGTATACATATGTATGTTTGCAACAATATGCTGGAAGAGTTCTCAATTAATATTAACCTATTATTATTGTTACAAATACAATGTTGTAATATCTTTCTTTTGAAGATATTTAGCGAATCTAGAATTCACGTAACACTACAATAAATACACATGATAATGGTAAAGATTATAATATTTAAGTATACCGTTTAATAGCATTATGGAAAGGATTACTTAGGATTGTGTAACTCAATTAACTATTATATGTATATATTGTGTTTTAGGAATGGTGTAAATTATGATAAGGACTAAGGACAAAATTAGTGAAGAATATATGAATAACGTTAAATAGTTTATAAAATTTGCTCATAAATATTTGGAGGTTATGAATAGAATTTTGATATTAATATTATTGTTTTAAATATATATTTGTAAACGTGTGAAGTGACTAAAATACACTTCATGATATCATAATTATATAAGTATACGACATGGGAAGACTAGGGAGAGAAATTTCCACTAATAGATCATTGGAAATGAATTTGATAGACAAATGAAGTTCCCATAAATAAATTTGAGGGTGATTGTGAGGATTACCAGTTGTTTAAAATGATAGTGGTGTTTGTGTTAAAGGAGATCACAAGAATGATTCTATTATTTCTTATGATGTTTTTGAAGAGATTATAGGTTACAAAATCATCCGATATATTGATTCTAAATGCGATGGTTTGATTTTCAATAGCAAAATTATAGATAAGTGACAAGTTCATTAGTATTAATATTACCAAGAGATGATACATACACGATCCATAGCTGTGCAAATATATTATTTACCTAACATTGTAATGGATAAGGACAGTAGAGTGGTGCAATGACTTTACAACGTCATTTGCTTAATGTATCAGTGTTCCATGGGGATGCAAGATAGACATAAGATGATATCAACATTGAAGGTGATGTCAAGAAACTAGGTGTTCGAATATAATAGTTGCATCTATATGTGAAGAGAGATTTATCCTCATGTTAGGAATAACATAGATTGGGAAGTAATTCAATGTTGTATTAACGAGAAAGCCTACGGACAGACAGCATTAGTGACATTGATTAAGGTACATAATTTACTCATTTCATTTTGCATTTTTCTTAGGCAAGTATGAATTTATTTAACTTATATGTCACACATAATATACTTGTTTACATATTCATACGAATATATAATGATTGATCAAACTATAGTATAATTGATTATAGAACTTTAGTATCTTGAGATGGGTCTTGATGGTAGATCGAAGTCCTGTGTCAACACTGCTTTTGCTCAGCTCTTTCTTAGAGCTCTAATTTTATGTGCTCTCTAGCATTTACATTTTCATGTAATACTTCGGGATGCCTACATTCGCATCACTATTTGATACAAGGGGATCCCTTGCATTTGCATCTCTAGCAAATATGCCATATGACAGTAATTTAAGAAGTAAAATGTACTTAACATGTTTTCACTACTATATAGGATCTTCTTGCAAAGAATAGCAACTTAGATGTGGCGTCGCTGGTGCAGCCAAGTTACGCATAAGAAGAAGTATGTAAAGTCGACCAATGTGGGATGGTAGAGGTAGCATTTAAGTCTAACAACACAGATGAAATTTGGTCATAATTTGAAATAAAAGTTTGAAAAATTAGAATAAATTCTCCCTCTACAACTTAAACTTGAGTTTCTTACATAAGAAGCCACCATTCTTATTCGTCATATTATAACCTAGCTTTAAAAGCAATATTTATTATTATAAATTTGTGCGATATAAAATGACGCAATTGCTCCCAAAAATGGTTGAAATTGAGAATTGGATCCAAAATTATAAAATTATCCACACGAATGTTTATTATTAGATTTGAACAGTACTTAGACACAGCATATAGTGCCCGTCCTTATATAAATGTATTTGCACACTATATTCATTTCATATTTTGGCCACACTACATTCATTCTCGACCAATGCATTTCACTTTATCCTATAGCTACACTTCATTCACAATAGCCCAACATGGGCAGTACTGCAGTCATAGTTGAGTGTAAGGATCATTACCACCTATATAAGGACAGCCAAGGTTATCATGATTGAAATTTAATGTAGAATCGTTTCGCTTACGTAGGATCATAAAATCAAAAATTTTAAGTAAGACTATAATATCTTATTTATCGATAATTTTTTTATAAATTATCTAATACTTTTAAAATTTTAGATAGTACTTATTAAAATTGCCAAAAATTTAGTACATAATTTTTCTTATATTTCATCTTATGTATAAATTAATAATGTTCATATTTATGGTTCGGATTAACTATATCATTAATAATTTTTTATTTTTATTTAGCTCAGTATCACAATCTCTTTACAAACTATGTTACTATTTTATAAATGCATATATTTATATAGTTATATTTATATTTAGAGAATTTAATCTCTTATGTAATCAATCAATTAGGCATCAATCAATCGTCTTTATTGCTTCACAAAAAAAAAAAAATCCAAAATACTACCGTACAGTATAATTTTTTGTTCTCATAGTAAACCCTTTATATAATAAACTAAACACAACCGCACTTGCAATAAACGAACGACGGATGTTCTTTAATAATTCTTACTTTGCTCAAAATTCTCAAGAGTTCTCTTGGTTTATGAAGATTTCTTATAAACTGAAACTCGTAAAATCTCAGAAATCTTAAGGATTTTAGAATTAAGATCGGAATCTTATAGGTTAGAAATAAGAGGATCTTGAATCAAGTAGGATCATATTCTTGATATAAAATCGTAAGATCGTAAGATTTGAAGATTTAAATCGTGATTTTAACAACCATAAGGACAGTGCTAAAAACCTGCACAAGGAAATGAAATCTGTACAACGAATTAGTACCACCTTCAACAACAGACAGAAGTTAAAATAAAGTTCTGCTCAACTTGCACTATGCATAGGCTAAAGAATTTCTATTGCACATGTAGGAGTTTCACCGTAAGAAACAACCTGCAAAACAAAATCATCAACAGACAAAAAAAAAAAATCAATAAAATCACCTAAAGACACAGACAAAAATTAAGAAAAGCACTAAAATTAATTCCAACAAATTCCAAGAATTGTCGTTGTACTAAAGATCAATTCTAGATCCAAAAACGATTGTCTTCATCTCCTGATATATCAAATTAAAAAAATAATGGAAAGAAAAAATCTCAAATTGGGCCGAATTCGAAATTGGGTGAGTCGGCCCCCAGTAATTGAAGTTGAAAGCAGAATCGAGTGCAGATGGAGAAAATTACCGTGTATTTCGATTAATTTTTTATTTGCTGGAAGGAGTAGAGAAACCGAACAGCGTGAGAAAAAGATGGATCCTAGCTCCAAAAGCCAATCGACTAGACGAAGAAGAAATGAGGAAGACGGAGTGACGAAGATTCTTGGAGGAAGATCGAATCGCTTGGTCGTGGTAGTCGAGGAAGATCACCAGAGAAGGATCCGATCGGTAGCGAGTGGAACTGGCGAAGAAAAAACGAAGAAAGAAAATGAGATGAGGAGAACATAGTGACTCTGTAAACAGAAGAACTCGAATACATTATTACCTTCACGGTGTGTTACTTTTTGAAGTTTGAGTTTCTCTTTTGTGAGCCGTCGGATCAAATAATCTCATCGCTGGATTAGCAGTGGCCTTGATCAACTATCACATAGAAATAAGAAAAGTTTTATTATGTATATATATATATATAGAGGGATAGGATACAGGCACATAATATGTTATGCTATATGCACTCCATCAGTTTTTTCGACCATATTTGGTCGGAGATGCCTCCAAATCCGATCTTTACCGTTGGATATGTAGAACTATGAAAAATATACTCACCAAATTTTAGTTCAATCGGACTAAGAATTGACATTTATCCGGCAACTTGATCAAGATGACTCAAAAACTAAAAATATATATTTTGTCAACTTTTACTATTTGAGTCATCTTAATCAAGTTGCCGGATAGAGGTCGACTTGTGGTCCGATTGAAGTGAAATTTTGTAAGTATGTTTACAACTCATAATTCTACTTATCCAATGGTGAAAATCGGATTTGGAGATCTCTTGGGCCAAATATGACCGAAAAAATCGATGGAGTGCATATAGCATATGGAGTGCCTATATCCTATCCCATATATATATATATATATATATATATATTATTTCATGATCATGTAGCAGAATATTTTTTATATCCCATATATATATATATTTATATTTATATTTTTTATATATTTTTTATATCATGATACAAAATATTTTATTAGTATATTTTTCTAAGGGGGTGTGTTTGGTAGCATAAGAATATTTTAGATTTTTTCGAAAAATGAGCATAATTTAAAAAAAAAAATTATAATGATTTTAAGATATATAAATTTTTGTACTTTAGAAAATTAAAAAAATTCTCTAGAATACTATAAAACATTTACGAAAAATTGAAATGCTTAATTAAAATGACATGCACTTCAAATGCTATTCCACACGTTCCCTAACACAAATGTTTTTATATCTAACGACGAAGATTAAATTTTGAAATCTTACCGATCAAAAATAAGAAAAAGGTGCTCTAAAATGCACCTAAAAGTATTCCTACTTCCTTTCATATATATGTATATATATATATATGGGAGGGGATGCGTGCACACCCCCTCCCCGCGCACACCAGCACGTGGACCGTTGGATGTTGATCCAACGGTCCACGCGCGCGCGCTGATGCGCGTAAGTTTCTCCTCCTTACGGGAGGTTATTTTCGTCATCTACCTATAATTTTTTCTCTTCTGCATTTCTCTTCTCATTCTCTTCCTCTTATTTTTCTTTCGTCTCGTCGCTGCGCTCCCCCGGCTCGGTCTCGATCGATCTCCCTCGCGCGGAGCCGCGCCGATTTCTTTCCCTGCGCAGGTGTGTTTTCTTTATCATCCCTTCTCCTTCTTTCAATCCCTAGAAAATTATGTTCTTTTCGTTTCGATTCAGTATTTCATTCGTTCGGCCGGCGCGTTGGTTCGCCGGCCGACAATCGAAATTAGGGTAGGCAGACCCTTAATTCGGCTTCTCCTCCTTCTTTTGTGCAGTCTAGACTCTTTCATTTTGCATTCGCCGCCGTTAGTCCTAATTCGTTTGTCGCCGACGGAGCTTTCGAACGCCGGCCGACGAGCTAATTAGGGCTAGCAAACTGTTAATTTCTTCTCACCTCTTTATTCTATGACTTCTAACGCGTTCAATTTCTTGATTCGCAGCTGTTCGCCAGCCGTCATTCGTCGCTGCCAGAGACGGTCTAAAGTCGGCCGGAAATCGAATTTCATATAAATTTTTTGACAGATTTTTGTTGCAGAATTGTCATTTTTAACATTCTAATATTTAAAAAATTTTTAACAATTTTTTTTTTCAAGCTTTTTGCTGGAGAGGTAGCTCGCTGGAGAGAGCTATGCTGTAGTAGGTATGTGAAATGATAAATTCTTTCTATGCAGTCTAGAGATTTGAAAGTAGGTGATCGAGTGAATTTTGTTGTTGCAGTTGGTGATTAACTGGAGCTCATGGAGGTGATCGATTTGATTTTGTTGGTGCAGTAGGTGATTGCAGAGGATATCTGTGAATGCTATATGCACTCTGTTGTAGGTGATCGCACTTGGTGATCCACTAAATATTGTTCAATATTATAGGTGAATGCTATCTATGATGCACTATGTTGTGAAAACTTGTGAATGTATTACTTTGAAAGTGAATGTAACAATGTATTACTATAATATTGTGAATGAAAGTTGAGCTATGTTTGCTCGAGAATGTGCTGTGAGCACTGAGGTAGGTTTACTCTATAATATGTTGTGAAAACTTGAGCTATGTGAGCTCAAAAAAAATTGTATTGCGAAAGCTATCGAATGTAACCCTCAGATTTTGAATGAAATGTGAATGACTTTGTTATCAAAAAACTCGAAAATGTGAAAGTTATGTAGTACTGGAATTATAAGATGGTAACACACTGACAAAATTTTAACTCAATTGCATCAAGAATTAACCTCTTTTTATCATTTTAATCACGTGGCTGGATGGAGGTCGATGATTCGTGGCCCGATTGAGCTGAACTTTTGTCAGCACAATACCGACTCATAATTCTTGATATCTAACGGATAGAAACTAGATTTGGTGATTTGCTCGGCCAAAAATGACCGTAGAGTGCATAGAAGTGCTTGTAAGAAAAAGAGTCCCTTTATCTCTCCCATATATATATGCTCTTTACATACTATTTGCACTACATCAATTTCTGTAGACATATTTGGCGGTAAAGATATCTAAATTTGATCTTCACATATAGATATGCAGAATTATGAGTTATAAATTTGCTGACAAAATTTCTGTTTAATCGGAACACGATTCGTCCTCTATTCGACCACTTGATTAAGATGATTCAAATACTAAAAGTTGACAAAATACATGTATTTTATTCATGAGTCATCTTAATCAAGTAGTCGGATGGAGGTTGATTTGTGGTCTGACTAAACGAAAATTTTGTCAACATATTCATAATTCATTGTTCTACATATTTAACGGTGAAGATCGAATTTGAAGGTCTCTCAAGTGATTTTTTTCTCTCCTCCTGCTTTTTGTTCCGCTCCCAAGCCGATCCCTCCATGCCGCTCTGAGCAGGCAATCGGAGGAATCCAGTGAATACTTAACTCAGTGGAGCCTTCTCTATTCTCCTTACTTTAATTTCATATTCAATGGCTCCTTTCACTCAACTTCGTTGGAGAACCCGATGGCAGCCCAAACCCTAGAACATCGGCCAGCGGGCTTCCATTTGGTAAGAAAATTGTGTTCTTTTCTTTTCCTCCTCCTTCTCTTTCTTTTCCCCACATCAGTTTCACCAATTGCAGGCTCGAGCATCATCGAAGATGATTTTTTCAAATTCGTGCGCTCTCGAGCTTACCAAAATTCCTTTTAAAATTCGGTCAATACCGATATTGCTGGTATTGTCCTTCCTTTCAATCTACCAATATTTATTTTTTTTAATTTTTTGTTGATCGTGTAGTACGGAATCGTAGCCGCAGCAAGGAGAGATTGAGTTACAATTGAAGTGTTTCAATTGCAGGTATCTTCATTTTAGTTTTTACTTTGATTTTTTTTTAATCTTCCCTCTTTTTTCAGGAAGGTCTGATGATGGAAGAGGTCACCCGTATGTAGGCTTCTCTGGAGCTCGCCGATTGTAGTCTTGAGTGGTTTGGAGCTCAGTGGATGTGGCTTGAGTAAGTGCCTACTTGCTTTCCTTTTCTTTTTTCTGTTTTTCGTGAATGCAGATTCTTCGGTAGTAAATGAATGTCTGCAAATGTATTCGAAGGTGTGAGTGTGTATGTTAGTGTAATGTAGACAGTGAATATAAAGTTGCAGAGTCTTGTAAATGAATGTTAAGTGTTTTTCACTAGTGAATGACAATCTAAGCTTGTTGTTATTGCTGTGACAATTTTGTAAAAACTTTTGTACAAGCTTGCTTTATGAATGAAATACTCAGGTTAGCATCCAATTTATGCTTTGTGAATGTTTTGAGTGAGTGCCCAACCATATTGTGAATGTCGAATATGAAGTGAAAATGTATGAATATGTAAAGTAGATTGGAAGCTACAAATGTTTGTGAATGTGATCTGTGAATGTAATTAGATTGTAGTGAGTTGTGTATATGAATATGAGTGAATATACATGATTGTGAAATGAATGTGGAGTGGATATTTGTAGTGGTGTATTATTAGTGAATGGATGGCAGCCAACTAGTGATGCATACCTAACAGAGGATACCAGTGAGCACAGCTAGCTCTACTAGCTCATTTGTCAGCTGCTAAGTGCGATAGTGAAGCTCACTGGTTGGCTGTCAGCGAGCTCATCAGTATCCGACCAGTGAGCTAGCAGAGCTCCAAAAAAAAATTATTGAAAGCTGTTTTTAGTGCAGCTTAAACATATTGTTTATACAAATTTGTTTTTTCTTTTTGTGACATTTCATCCACAAGAAATCTGTATTTTGACAATGGCCTAATTCCAGTGAGCTTACTAGTCAATTGCCAGTGAGCTACCAATGAGCTCACTGGTTTTCGGCCAATGAGCTGACTAGTCTTCGGCCAAAATTCATTTCAAAATTTTTTTTCTTTAAACAACAATGAGGAATATAACTTGAACAAATTGAACATAACAAATTAACGTTTTTTATACAATGCAATTTAAGTAATTTTAGTGAGCTCTAGAGCTCACTACAGTTCTAAAAATTTTCAAAATACATTCATCATCATATTCTAATTGAATAGCTATGTCTTTCATCTTTTATATCTTCATCTTCACTTGTATCTTTGTTTTCAGAATCATCTCCACCAGTAACTAATAAGTACGAACGTGATGATAAATGTCAAAATCATAATTAAAAAATTCCACTCATTAGAAATATAAAACTAAGCAAATGACTAAACTTACTTGTCTTATTCTTTCTATTTGGATTATCAGGATAATTTCATTTGTCATGTTTGACACCCGATTTATTAGAGTACGCACATCTTTGGCCTGTCTTCGTTTTAGTTCTTGCAATGACTTTCTCCAACCTTCATTTTATTCTAATATTATCTTTGTAAACCTCTCCTTTGTTTCCTACCTTTGTTTTTTGATATATTGCGATTTAAAAATAACACTTGAGAGGCATCAATTGAATCTTGTAAATTCTCATTGTGCATATATGAATGAACGACTGGAATCCTATCCTAATAAATAGTCTTCTAATTTTCTTGAGCCGCACAGTTGTTTCTTTCAATGCTTACAATAAAATTTTGTATCCGTCATCGGTTTAAGTAGTTTCATAAACTATTTAGTTGAAACCATGTGGACTTAGATAGTTCTCAACTTCTCAGCATTATCATGGTCACTTATCGAGCCTCCATCATACTTACTCTTTATTTATTAGCACTTTTTCTCCACCGCTATAGAATAAAATGATAGGGTATATATCCCAACTCTAGAAGACCTTCACAAAATGTCCATAAGGAATTTCTATAAAATCAAAAAGTTTGCATTCACAGTTATCTTCTTTTGTAACTGGGTTAAATTTCAACTTCCACTTCTGTCGATCATCTTTCACTCAAGACTTATAAATATAAGTCGTGTACCCATCACTATTATTTTCATCATCATACAAGATATACTGAGACTGAGTTTTCTCATATTCCTGTTTGACTTATTATACATATTCCTCGTATTTTGCTGCACTTTGAATATATCGGAGTTGGCTTTTATAATGCGATATAAATGTTCAGATGTATAATGCTCTTTTTCTTTCTCAATAATTTTACTCAAATATTTCTCATTCTTCAACACAAACTTCCGAAGAGTTGTTGTGGGATGAAATTTTTTTTTATAAATTCCATTCATACCTTCGAAACGCCCAATAGTGTTAGTGCCGGCATAAAAAATATCCAAAATGATAGACATGTGTCCACTTTGTCGAATCTCGTATCTTCCTAAGAGCCATTTATTTTCTTACAACTCATATGTACACATCAATTCCTCCCACCTCGTTTCAAAGGTGTTAGGATTAAATATTTCCCAAATACATGACTTGATATTATTTTGAATTTTGAATTTTTGAAATAAATATGCGAAAACTTTTCGGTAAACTTTTTCATAATATGCCATAAGCAAAATCTATGTCGTATATTCAGAAATACCTTCATAACCGCTGCAGCCATAGTTTTATCTTGATCTATGATGATTGAAGATGGAGCACGTCCTCCTATAGTTATAAGCCACGTCTCAAAAAGCTACCGAAAGGATTATTCAGTCTCATCCAAAAATAGTGCGCAGCCAAACTGAATTCACATGTTGTGATAGTTAATTGTAGTTAATGCAGCAAATGACACCTCATAGACATTATACAACGCCCATAGTTGCATTGCAAAAAAAAGGAAAAAACAATTTTGTTATATTCAATCTTTTAAACAATATTGTACAATTTCGACTAACAAAAAATATTAAAATAAAAAATTATTTTTAGCTAGAGTGAGTCCAATGAGCTCATTAGATAGTGAGAAGTGATCTCACTGTTCAGTATGCTCATTGTTCAGTGCTCACCGGATAGTGAGCTCTGGACAGTAAGTTCACTAGTGAGCTAGCATATTGGTCAGCTGCTAATGAGCTTGCATAGCTCAATGTTAGAAAAGAAAGAAAGTTTTGTTAAATTGCATTGTAAAAAAAATAATTTTGTTATGTTCAATCTATTTAAACAATATCGTACAATTCCGACAAATAAAAAAAATTAAAATTAAAATTATTTTGGTCGTAGTTAGTCTAGTGAGCTCACTTGCAGCTGACAAATGAGCTAACAAAGTTCACTAGCCAGCTGTCAGTGAGCAGTGTGTTCCAAACTGCCATGAGACTGCCAATAGACTAGTGAGCTAGCATAGCTCGATGTCATGTATTCCCCTGGCAAGATACTAATGAGTTATCTCTATCAGGTATGCATTTGCCATTGGCAAACATTCACTTGACATCATGTAGATTCACTCCACATTTATGTAAAGAGCTCACTGTTGTTTTTATACTTCAGATTCACATTGACAACATTCTGATTCATTCTCATTTTACTGCCACCCTGTTACTCCAGTCTTCATCTTCATACATTCTCATTCACTTCACATTCATATTCACTCATTCACAACATTCACACATTACATATTTGATACCAACCAAAGAATTACAATCACATTTCATTCATAATGCAAGTTTGTAAAAAATTTTAACATTATATTCACAACAAAAGCAACTTTGAAATAAATTCACAAGTTTACAACACTTACAGCTATATTCATACATACACCAATAGATACAATTTGCAGTCTGCATTGCCTTCATAGTATGCATTACACCAATAGACACATTACACCAACAAATATTCATTCATTGCCGAAGAATCGGCATTAATGAAAAAGGGAAAAAGGAAATGCAAGAAATAATAAATCTTTTGCAGTGAGCTCCAGAACTATTCAGCTGCATCAGGTAAGCTCTAGAGCAGCAAAACAATGGATCACCTCTTTTATATGTGCGATTGTCCTGTAAATAGAGCGAAGATAAAAAAAATAGCAGTAAAAATGAAATTAGACATAGAAATGAATATATCTTCAATTAAAAGACTGCCACTACGAAAAATCATAAAAAGTGCTAAAAATTGAAAGGAAGGACGATACCAGTAATCTCGATATTGACCGAATTCGAAAAAGAAGTCCGATGAGTTTGGGAGCGCACGAGTTCGAAAAAATCTTCTTCGATGGTGCTCGAGCCTGCAATTGACGAAATTGATGTAGGGAATAGGAATAGAAGGAGGAGGAGAAGAAAAGAATGCAATTTTCTTATCAGATAGAAGCTCGTCGGCCAATGTTCTAGGGTTTGGAGCTATTGAATCTGAAATTAAAGGAAGGAGAATAGAGGAGGCTTCACTGAGTTAAGTATTCGTCGGATGCCTCCGATCGTCGGCTTGGAGCGACGATGGAGGGATCGGTTCGGGAGCGGATCGAAAAAGTTGGGGAAGAAAATGAAGTAAAAAAACAGAAAACAAAACCTCATGTTATATTGTATAAGGGCACAAATTATGAGCATGCCCTTATATAGTATTTACATAAGTAAACACTTCCGTGCTGAATCTAAATTGTCCGATATTGATCGGACTATCCGATTTGTTGTGCGTGATGTGCGAGCACAATGTCCAGTGTGCGACACACATATATATATATATATATATATATATATATATATATATATATATATATATATATATATATACTTGTATTTTATACACTTCATGTGCACTTCCTAGCTATTTTTCTCAAGGAGACATTTAAATTTAATTTTCATCGTTGGATATGAAGAACTGGGAGTTAGAAACATAGTATCAAACTTTTAGCCTATCAGATCTCGATTCGACTGTCATCCGGCCTCTTGATCGATATGACATAAATAGTAGAAATGATATCATTTGATCAAACGTCGGATGGAGATTGATTTTTATTCCAATTGAGTTGAAATTTTGTCAACATATTTTTTACTAATAGTTCTTCATATATAACCGTGGAGATTGAATTTGAAACTTTAGATTAAAAAGGATGCCGTTAAGGATGGGGTGTCCCTATCCCCATATATATATATATATAGCTGGTGTCATCTTAATCAAAAAGTTGGATGGAGGTCCAATAACACTGAAATTTGGTCAGCGCGTTTCTCACTCGTAGTTCTTCATATTCAACGGTAAATATTAAATTTGAAGATCTCCTAGCAAAAACTAGTTAGAGAATGCACATATAGTGTATGGAGTATATAGTGTGCATGCATTATATATATATATATATATATATATATATATATATATATATATATATATGAGAATAGGATAGAGACACATGGTGTCTTTATAGGCACATGGTGCAAATGCCGATCAAAAAGTGGCCGGCGAGATCTTCAAATCTAATATTCACCATTAGATATGGAGAACCATGAGTTAGAAACATGTTATTAAAGTTTCAGCTCAATCGGAATACGAATCGACCTCCATCGAAACTCTTAATCAAATTGATACAAAAAATTAAAATTGAGAAAATATATATATTTCGTTTTCGTGTTATTTTGATCAAGAGTTCCGATGAAGATCGATTCGTATTCCGATTGAGCTAAAACTTTAATAACATGTTTTCAACTCATGATTCTCCATATCCAACGGTGGAGATTAGATTTAAAAATTTTGCCAGCCACTTTTGGTCGGTATGTGTACCATATGCCTATAAGAACATCATGTGCTTCTATCTTATCCCATATATATATATTTCTATATAGAGAGAGAGGCACGTGTGTACACATACCTATCAAAAGTGACCGGCAAGATTTTTGAATCAATCCCCATCGTAGATATGGGAACCACAAGTTGGGAACATATTTGCTAAATTTTAACTGATTCGGAATATGTATCGACTTCAATCGAAACTTTTGATCAAAATGATACAAAAACAAAGTTTATATATTTTGTCAATTTTAAGATTTTGTATCATTTTGATCAAGAGTTTCGATAGTAGTCGATTTGTAGTTCGATTAAGCAAAAATTGTATCAATATGCTTATACTTAGTTTTTCATATTCAAGAGTGGAAATTGAATTTGAAAATTTTGCCGAGTACTTTTGATCTGTATGTGCACATATGTGCTTTTAACGTGGCATATGCCCTACCTTCACAAAGTGAAAATAGATGTAGCCTACTTAAATAAAAAACCAAAACTATTCGTCCAACATTTGGTATTAGGATTGGGATCGATTGTAGAGTTTGGAAAGTATAGGATTAATTTGTGGATTGCATCCAACTAAGAACAATAAAAGAAATAAAGAAAATAATTGAGAAATTTTTTTAAATTTTACTTTTTTGGTTATTTTAAATTTTATTTGTTAATTTTAATTTTTTTAAAAAATAATAGATTGTACATCACTAATGCATTCCTTTGACAATATATCACCTCTCAAATAAAGGTTGGAAATTCAATACATTAGAAAAAAAAGAAAAGAGGATTTGTTGTGATTAGCTATTATTAGTCTCGCCACATTTTCAAACGATGTTGTGACATGTGAACGCTACTCGTGGGTGGCGGTGATTTCATTCCGTATTATTATCAAAGCTGGAATGATCTTGCGAAGATGAAGGGTTTCCATTGTTTTACACAAACTCTATGGTTGTTCGGAAAAGATGACGCAAAGAATGTTGCAACTCTTAAATAGTGTTTACACTCATTTGTACATAAATTTCTAAAATCATTTAACATATCTAGCAATTTTAAACAAACATTCTTTAAAATGAACATTGTCACATGAAAAATATCTTGATATATTGAATAATTTCAAGTATTTTCGAAAATTGTTGTTCCAATTGTTCATCATGATAACAAGAATGCAATACATCTGTGTAAGATCATGTACATAAATTACAACAAAATAAGTGTTATCCACTAAAAAGACCCCCAAAATAGACAAGTCGATAAATACGCCAAACAGAAGTTGCAAAAATTCATTAGATAAAATATTCACCTTTATCATCTAAAAACTGAATTTAGTCAATAAAAAGAATTATGTACTTACTAAATCATACGCTAATCGGTAATGTGCATTCTTTACCAACTAGATATAGTTAATTGGTAAATGTAGTCAAACATTTACCCTTTGCCGACGAGATCAAATTTCATCGATAAACAAGATAAACTACCAACTACACTAGTAAGTAAATTACTTTCTTTACCGACTGGATTTCATCCAATTGGTATAGTTCACCATTACTGATTAAAATTATAGTCGATAGTTCTTGAGTTGCAGACTAAACATGAAATAATAGTTCAACACTTTTTTCTTTTTTTTGTCATCACAAAAACAATCCAAGTCATATCATCGTTCAAGGGGACGTTTGACATTTCATTCCAAAAAATCAGCTTTTCAATTTTCTAGTTCACATTTTTCAATATATTTTTATAAATATTTTAAAAATTTATTTAAAAATTTAAAAAATATAAAATAATTTTATATAATAAAATTTTTATTATTATTATTATTTTTCAGATAAAAAAATAGGCTAAAAAATACTCTCTGTCACAGAAAAACTCTATTTTAAGTTGACTTCGCCTATGTACTTGATATATACCTACCAAAACTATTTGATCCCTAAAGCTATTATTTGCGACCAACTTGACTTGGTCTCTAATATTAAAGCTATAGCGACAACAACACTTGGTCCCTAATGCTATTATCTATGATCAAATAACAAATTAATTTAGATATATTTTATATATTTTAGATTTTGTACAATACAAAGTATTAGCAATTTACATAACAATCAATTCATGAACAAATAACAAGACTAAACACTTCATATACACTAAAATTGAAATAAATTGATAGTTGATAAAAAATACCTTACATTACTTTTAATATAAATTAGACAATTTAGTAAAAGAAAAATAATTTATTGTAAAAGAAATTAAATAATTATTTTTGTGCAATAGAAATTTGATCTCATCATTGGCTTATGAGGAGCGTTTACTGAAGCTTTTCAAGTTAACATCAAGCTTTCTCAATGCTTCTCTATCGTCTAACTGATCAAGATTACCATATATTATGGCCATCAGGTGAAATGCTTCAGCTGTCATTCTATGTTACTGCATGCAATTGCAACAATAATTAGTATAAAGAAATCAGGGTATTAGAACAAAGACCAAGTTTCAAAAGAACTAGATAAAGAATGGATATTTAACCATCAGATGCATATATATTTAGGATCCAACTCAAAATAAAATCTCTGCCTTAAAGATTTCAAACTCTTCAACAGCTTGAATTAAAGGAGTTCAAGACAACATCACATTCTTCAGAAACTGAACACCAATGAGAAGTATAAGATAAGTACAACTTCAATGAAGAATAAATGGAGATTACGAAGCATCATCCTCTCCAAAAGTTAACATACTCATGCCCCTAAAACCTCAAAGTTTTCAGTTAACTAGTAGCAATATCAACTAAAACATGTCCAATATGACATTTAACCTTTGTGGAGATGTACACAATTTACACCAAACTACAACAATAGTCTCATCCAGTCACCAACTGCCGCAAAAAATCTACCAAAACTTGTTCTACCTAGCTATGTGTATATGCATCGCCGATACTTGCCATGATAGAGCACTAAAGCATCCAAGTGTACCACAAAATGTGCTGAACAAATTCTGGATAAGGTTACATCGACCAACTATAAACCTTACACTTTTACAATTTTGCTAGTTCAATGCATCTTCATGCTAGCTGACAATGTTACAATTTAAAAGAGTAATATATCACTACAAGTACAACGAGAAGGAAAAAGGCACATAAAGTGCAACAGCAAAGGTAATATATCACTACAAGTACAAAGAGATGGAAAAGTCACATAAAGTGCAACAGAGAAGGTGCTTTTGAATTATTAAGTGGTAAAAGTTTTTGAGTGTTGGTTTCAAATTGGTCATGCCAATAAAGGATGTGAGTAAATACAACATAACAATTTGAAACTTTGCCAAAATAAGAAATTAACATATTCAGGAATTTTCCAGCAATGTCAACAGGGTCTAGTTAAGCAAGCTAAGTGTAGTTTGAGATAGTTAACCCACTGCATAAGTAGTGCACCAGAGATAACAGTGTAAGACAGGGAAGTAAATATGTAAAATAATATGAATTTTAGCTTACAAGGTTGCTATCCTATCCAAGAGACGTGAATTTTAGCCTACAACTCTTGACAGGTAGATAGAAGTATCCTTAATACAACTCTAGAGAAGTCATTTGTATGCTTCAGATAAAACTGAAAAGATCTAAAAATATGAAGCAGCTCCTAGAAGAAGCGACTAGTTAATAATTCACGCAAACTGAAAAGATCAAGAGACCTACCATTGAGATGCCACATTCACAATCAGTAGCACCTTCCCCTTGTAAGTGCTAAGATCCACATCACTGCACCTAGCATCCTATCAACAAGAACAAACTATTGCAATCAACTTAGTGCTTCTCAAAATTATAATGTCCAATCTCTTATCAACAATAAATATAAACCTTTTTAACCCCAATAAACAAGTAACCATTCATTATGCAGTCCTGAAAATACACCGTGCCACATGCAACTTCAAATTTACGAGAAGGAACCAATACCTCATCCAAAAATAACAGTGAAAATGAAAACAACATGGAAAAAAAAGATCAGCAAAATTTTTTTTTAAGGGGGGTTGGGGTGTGCGGAACGAAAAACCTGAAACATTCCAGTTTACAATCAAACTCATCGCGAACTAATCAAGGATTCATTATATAGTCCTGATACACTAGGTTGCATGCAGAAAACAGTTTAAGGAGAATAAATGAATAATATCTCACTGTAAACTAATGGATGGAAAACGAAATCAAATATTGCAATCTGGAAAATCAAAATTAGCAAAAGATGGGTAGAAAAGCCTGACGCATTCCAGTTAGAATCCAATTCATATCAAACTAATCAACCATTCAATGATCTACAAAAAAGATACAAAAATCTAATAAATTTAGAACACAACCTTGACGGTGAAATCATGGAAGGATGAAACCAAGTAGAGCACTTGGAAGTAATCGAAGCCAGAAGATTGTAACTGCTGAATGGCGAGATCAGGAGGATATATCGGATAGATCAAGATGGCGAACGGCAAGATCGATGGGCACCCGCAGGTTGGACGAGAGGTGCAAGCTTGGCTTGTTGCTAATGCTTTTAAATAGCTACTGTCCTAAGTACAAACCGACCTGAGGACATAGCTGTCAGAACCGAACCGGCATGTCCATCTGGAAAGCTGTCTGGATCGACAGTTCCCAGATTGATCCGACAGATCAACGCATTGATCCGATGAGTCAACGAGTCGAGCCGTTGGATCAACAATACCAAAGCATCGACAGCAGTGAAAAAGGCTGCATCATCGATGTTGTTTTTTGGAGCAGCAGCAGCAACAACAACAACAACAACAACAATCGCAGTGAGAAACAGAATACTGCCATTATGACACTACCAATAACAATAGTAACAATAACATTGAGAAACCACGGCACCACCACCACCAACAACATCAATAACAATGAGAAAAGGAGTACTGCCAACAAAGTTACAGGATACGAAATGCAGTGGAATCATAAACCATGCGGCTTCATCAAACGATTCCAAGCCAAACCCTAATTTGCTTCACCGTATCTCTTATTTCCGTTGCAAACTTCCCTCATGACCACCTATGAACTCCGTGAAACCGTATCTCTCTTTTATTGCTACTTCCACCACTCTCCGCCGCCTTTCTCTTTCTCTCCCTCTGCCCTAATTCCACTTTCGATTCTTTCGGGCGAGAAACGAAATGGATAATATGAACGCAGTGGCGAGCTCAGCGGAGATCATCTCCGTCGCCCGAGGAATCGGTAGCATCATCATCAGTATAAAATTTCGTATGATTTTCAAAGCAGACTCAGGGGTTTGGTGGTGGTCACCGACGGCGACGGTGATAGGGATGTTGATGTCAAGATGAATGCGAAAGCAGTTAAAACGGCGACGATCGAAAGATAAATAAATGCATGTGGTGCAGTGAAGAGACACTTGTCACCGGGGAAGGGTTGATCATGAGTTGAGAAGAAGGACCGCTTGAGGTAGTTTGCCGTTAGGAGGGGAGGTAAGGGTGACGAAGAAGGAAAAGGAATAGTTATAAATAATAAAAGTTTTATTCAAGTAAACCAGGTGATGAGAATAAAATAAAACAAATGCAAAATAAGATCATAAAAAAAATATAAGTAAACTAAAATATTCTTTTGTATATATATTTGAGTATTTTACAACATAAAATTTTAAAACTCACTAACTATCAATATTTACGGATGAAGCATAATAAATATTTTTGTATTATCGAATCCAAATACAAAATATAAATTATATACTATTTTTTAGTATAGGGATAGTAGTAATCAATTTTGTATCAAATACATCACAAATTAATTTTTTTTATTTCATTCAACCTGAATTGACTAGGGTAGGCGGATCGCTCGAATCACATCGGGTCGAAGCAGTTGAGACAGGTCCAAGCAGATCGAGTGCAAAAATAATTTAGTTATAGATCAGGACCGATTTTTCCTTCGGGTCGATCGTTTCTGGAATGACTCGGATGGTCCAGTTCAACTCTGACAATTATGTCTAAGGAGAGAGAATCGACTGCTATTAGCTATTAGCGTAGCTACTGACAACATGTCACTTGCTAATACAGTACATTATTGACTAGCTTCAGCATTGTCGTTTTAAGGTAATAATGATTAACCGTAGCAAAATCAATAATATGAATTAATACATAATTGGTCCCTATTATTATAAAATAAATAATTTAAAATAAATTTAAAAAGCTTTGTTAATAAAATATAAATAGTTGATGTTGTGTGAATTTTTTGTATAACTTGTTGACACAATTTTAAATTATTTAGATGATAGTTTATACTCCATCATAATAAATAATTAATAAACGTGTACGATTTAATAATTTGTAGGTATAATCGGAGCACTAAATTATATTCAAATTTGATAAAATTTTGTGTGAATAATTTTGTTATACCAACGGTTTAGATAATCTATTTGACATATAAATTGAGATAATTTACATAAGTAGTTTAATGTAAGAGTATATGTATCATATTTGTTAACTAAGTTGTCATATTATTACTATCTCATTTACTCAATTTATATAACTGCAATTATCGAAAGCTGATCTAAACCATTCAATATATTCTATGATATTAGATTATTGTTCACACAAAATTTCATTAAGTTTGGATAAATGCTGTGATTTATATTTATAAATTATTAAATTGTATACGTCAATTAATTATTTATTATGATGGAACATCAAACATCCAAATTATTTAAAACTTTGTCAACAAATTATATAAAAATATAAATCACATCCAACAATTCAAATTTTATTAAATAATTCTAAATTATTATTTTTCAAAGTAAATAAGACCAATTGTATATTGGTCCTATTACTAAAGTATTGTTGGGGTAATAGCGATCAACAACTAGCTGGTTGCTATTACTTCACAATAATAGCGACCAACTCTTGACCGGTCGGTATTACGTGAGTAATAGCGATCTCCTACGACGCCAGTCGTCATTGTTTAGAGTAATGATGATCAAGTTCATATTTAGTCATTATTGATTTACATAACATCGACTAACTTTGCATCGTTAGCCGTTACCTCAACACCAACGACCGAGTTCCTATTTTGGCCTCACTAATAGCGATCGTCATATTTTTGTCGCTATTTATTGTTAGTAACGATCATGGTTGTTAAAATCTTGATTTAAATATTCAAATCTTACGATTTTATAATTTTATATCAACGAAACAATCCTACTTGACACAAAATTCCGATCTTATTTCAAATTCGTAAATCCCGATCTTACTTACGATCTTACGATTTCAGCTTATAAGAAATCTTCATGAATCAAGAGAGCTCTAGATGATATTGAGCGAAGCTGCAATATCTAGAGAAGATTTGTCGTTCGTTTATAGAGTGTGCGATAGTATTTGGTTTATTCTGTGAGGGATTTGTTATGCAGGCAATATATTATTCTGTACGGTCGTATTTTGACTTATTTTTTTCCTTTCTATTTTGAAGTGATAAAGACATCGTTTGACGTCTAATTGATTGATTACATAAAGAATTATGTTTCTGAATATGCGTATAACTATATAAGTGTACATTTACAAAATAATGATAAAGTCTGTAAAAGATATTGTGCTAATGAGCTAAATAAAATATAACAAACTGTTAATGATATAGTTTATTTGAACCACAAATATAAATATTGTTAATTTATTACAATAAGATAAATATAAAAAAATTATATTTTAAATTTTTAGCAATTTTGATAAGTACTATTTAAACTTTTAAAAGTATTAAATAATTTTATAAAAAAATTACCGATAAATAAGATCGATCTTATGATCTTGCTTAAAATCTCTATTTTATGATCCTACGCAATCGAATGATCCTATATAAAATCTCAATCTTGACAACCTTGGTAGTAACTATTTTCTTTTGGTCTTTAAAAGATGGATTGCTAAGGACGTTTTTGTTATAGTGGATCTTGTTGCTTACGTTAGCTTTCAAATGACTGTAGAAAGACATATTAGTAGCTCCAAAAATGATATCAATTACATAAACATGAACAATTAAACTATCATTTTTATTATATTTGACATATAAAGTTTAATAAATTTTAACACGTGAAATTTTTCTAATAAAAATGTATCTAAGCATTCATACTAAGCATGAGGAGCTTGTTTGAGTTCCTAAGCTGCCTTTTGAACCTTAGAAGTAAGATTATAGAAGTACAAATTTTCAGCTAGGCGGCTGATCAACTAATTCTCTTCTTTTAAAGAACTATATAATAAAACAATTTTCACATCAATTTGAAGAAGTTTTAAATTGATGTGACAAACAAAAGCAATCAGTATATGAATGACTTCAAGACGAGCAATATATACATATGTTTCATCAAAATCAATTGGTTCTTCTTGATAATGATCTTTAGCAACCACTCTAACTTTATATCTTATTATGTTTTATTTTCATCCATCTATTGTAAAACACTATCTTTATTCCAATTACAGATTTATCTTTACATTTATGCATAAGATTGCACACAAAGTTTTTTTCAAATTGATGAAACTTTTCTTACAAAGCAGCAATGTAAGAATTATCACGCAATACATCTTCAATACATTTAGGCTTATGCTTCAAAATAAAGATAGACGGGTTGTTTGGGAATGCTTATGAAGTGAGCTTTTTGAAAATGGAAGATATTTTTATCATAGTTTGATAAACGAGCTCCATTACTTTTATCTCAAAAAAATAATAAAAATAAGTAATAAGAAGATCTTACTATGTAGAATTTTTTTTATATTTTCTAAATTTTTAAATCAATTTTATAGACTATTGTAAAATATTTGTTGAAAAATATGAAATAAAAATTTGATAAGTTATTTATCCAGAATGGAAAGCCAAACAACCCCAGAGTATTCAATAAAGTTACCTTTTAGTTGTCTCCTAGTTCTTATAGCTTCTAGTTGTGATCTAGCTTGTACCCCTTTGTTGACATTATCTATTATATTGTTTTGAGGTTGAATGAACATGTATTTGATATTATTGGGTATTGTTTTGGAATCACATCTTACTGTTCTGAGTTTGATTTATTCATTGGATGATGCTTGAGTTTCTATTGACTAATACGAGATTACTTCTAGAGAGGGTCAATCGACCATCGCTCTGCTAGTTCATAAAATTTTCTCTTTCTCATTTTTCGATCTGCCTCATCATCTACAACCTTCCTCAGCACGAAGCTAATCTCATAAAAAACAACGTGAATTGATTCATGCTCAATTAAAGTTCTTTTATTAAAAGCACGGGTATGCATTAGATTGAGTATTTAAGAAGATGTCTTTATCATTTTTATCATCAAAATTTCCAAGATTTTTATTTCCATTAATTATAACAAAGCATTTGCAACCCAAAACTTTAAGTAAGCAATATCTTCTTATCTTTTAGTAGTCCCTACGGAGTTCTTTTTAAAATAGGCATTAGTAAAGCACAATTTATTATATTGTTGGAGCAAACCTATAACAATCAGTCCAATATAGCAGGGTTGAATTGAGTTGATGTTTAAAAATTTTGTAAATGATATTTCCTATAGACAATAATGTAAGATTGGGTCTCCACACTAAAAAAATTGGCCAACCTCTTATGGGTTAGCATCTCTAACTTATAAGCACATATATATTCCAGCATCCAGCTAATGTGAGACGATTAAGGGACGTTGGCTATTAACCTCACCAAACCAGTGTCACTTGGCACATCACAAAGTGAGTTACTGGCCTACCTCTAAATTAGATGTAGCCCGTTTTTTATTTGGGCACGATTTCAGCCATCTATGCTATTAAACCGACCCTAACCCACCAAGCTAATTATTCTTTCGTTGGAACCACCAAGCCCTACACGCTATTATACCGGTCTTAGCCTAACTTGGCTCTGATACTAATTGTATGATCGAATCCCCACACTAAAATAATTGGCCAATATTTTAAGATTAGCATTCCTTATTTATATCCCCACCCAGCCAATGTGATACTATTAAGAGTTGTGAGCTGTTAAGCCCACCAAATAAAGCATGGTCCACTTGGCCTAACCTAAGGTGAGTTGACTGACCAACCCTCAAGTGAACTAACCCATTTTTTTGTTTGGGCACCATTCCAAATTCCTACGATACTAACTCGATCCTAGCCCACCAAACTAATCCGTAAGCAAGTCCGTTTTTTATTCGGGTCTATCAAGCCCTACACGCTACTAACCCAAGCCTACTCTAACTTGAAAGCCCAACCAACAGAAATATAGTTGACTATGTTATTGCAAGTCAGCTAATAGAGATGAACATAGAAGAATTAATATAAAGTAGCAAATATCCAGTCAGATATGTCTAGATGATTTCCTATAAAGAGAAATATGAGCATTTCTAATGCGATGCAAAAGAAGCAAAGGATTAAGTGACTTTCACAAACACAAACACGTAAGGATTTATGTGGTTCGGCAAGCCTCTTTATGTTGATCACCGTAATGCCTTCTCAACACTATCGAACCCTCAATCCACTCTTTGTCTACATCCACGGTCACTTTTCCTTAATAGTGGAAATCTATTAATCTTTTAAAGAACTAATACACCAAAACGATGTGATTAGTCAATCACCTTTTCGTCATAGGTTCTTTCCTCAAGACAAACCTATAACAACCTCGTAGACAGATTGTCTCTACGGCTACAATTCAATAGCTCATTTAGAAGATCATCATCATAACCCAGACTTAGCCAAGCCTTATTCCTAGTGCAACATGCAATTAACCAAGGTTCAATGCAAAGGTTACATTCTTAGATTTTAGCACAGAATCTATTCCAAATATGAGTTAATCTCAATGAAAACAAGAATAGAATATTAAAAGAAAGCTATTCAAAAGGCAATTCTCTATAAGCTTAAAAGTGGTGAATATGAGGGGACGTTTGGAAGTGCTTCTTGAAATGTGTTTTTATGAAACAAAAGATATTTTAAAATTTTTTAAAAACATGTTTATCTAAAAAACAAATAAAATAATCAATAATAAGATCTCATGACGTAAAATTTTTTGTGCTTTCTAAAATTTTAAAAATATTTTGCAGAATATTATACAAGGTTCATTAAAAAATGTGAAATAGAAAGTTGGTATGAAAATGAATTAGTTCTATTCAGCTCAAGTAATTTTTATGTGTGAACTCATTTTCTCACCTGCTCACCACCTTGTGTTTGTTGGTTTTCTTCTACTTTTATACTTCTCTCTTCTCATGTTGAAGAATTTGAATATCCTAATCTTAGAAAATCATCTCAAACGTGTGCCTACTATAATGTGTTGTCCCTTCAGTTAGCTAGCCGCTAGGCCACTACTACAAAATAGCTTTTACCGACTGAAAAAAGAATCGATAATCCACTTTACCGACTAAAAAAAGAGTAGTCGGTAAATTGTCGGTAAACACCGGTCGGCAAAGTGCTTACGGATTGAAGAAGTAAAGCAGTCGGTAAATAACTGTTCAATGCCGACTAAATTTGTGTAGTCGGCATATTTATAAATTACCGATTCAAATTCTTAGTTGGTAATTTTTTTGACATTACTGACTGAAACTGTTCAGTCGGCAATTACACAAGTTTACCGACTAAAACTTCTAAGTCGGTCAGCTACCAACCAAGAGTTTCAATCGGTGAATTCCAGTGCACGCTTGCTGAACTGAATGTTAAGCTAGTAGTACTGCTAATGCTTTCAATCACTGTACAGAAACTTAATATTTCTGATTTTAATGAATTATCAAAAGAACCTAATTTTTGGAATCTATTCAACAGTAAATATAGATTTTTGTATGTCATCAAACGAATAACAAATTTTTGAAATGTATTTCAATCATTATAGCATGGAATTCCATGTAGACAAATCTTTAAGCGGAAACTAGAAATCCCACAAGACATTCTGCTACCTATTCCAACACCTGAGCATGTTGGGGTTGTTCTAGCTATCAAATCATCGCCACTCTCTATGTAACAATTGTCAACGCAAACATTTGTGCATGAATCTGAAAATTGTTGAAATATAAGAAATTAGTTGTACTATACTATTATTTCTGAAATCTAAAAGAGAGATGGGTAAACATGTAGAAGAGTTGCCGGTATCATCAAATTTTTTACCACTAGGTAATCAGTTAAACGTAAACTAAACAACATGTTTCTGCTGCAGAAAAAAGAAAATGTTAATAAGAAAAAGAAAACGTTAATAAGAATGCATGACACTATAACATAAAAGCAAATAGCAAGGATACAAATGATGAGAAACATCATTGAAACAGCATGATAATTAATTGTAAGCGTGTTTGATATGTTGCAGCAAGAGAGATAAACTCACAGAAGCCAAGAGACAGCAAGTGCCTGGAGATGAATTGCACCACCAAGACAACTCCTCTTAGAGCGCAACAGAATCAGCTTACCTGTTGGTCTCTATAGAGAATTGGGTCCAACGAAGATCAAATCTGTTGTATTTCCCTTGACAATTAATAATAAAATCATCAAGGAGCACAAAAAATTTATAATTAGATTGGAGAGTTAAGAAGCAACATCTCTGAGGAGAGGAGCGGGAGGCTTAACTAATAAGGTAGGCAACTGTTAAGATTAAATCCCTAACGAAGAGAAGATGGCTCTTCAACCAGAACTATATTGGTTTAACTTAAAAAGAAGAGAACTATAAGATAAAGAATTAGCTTGTAAGTATCCATTTAAGCATCGCAAAAGGCCCAACAATAGAAACTGCATATCCTCCTGACCTGCAAATAACAGTAGCTAGAAATTACTACATTAACCAAACTTACAGAATCACTATGTAAAGAAAGGAATGCAAAAACTCATAAATCTCAAACATTCAGCTCAACCAGATAGAAACTAATATGTTGAAAAAACAACAAAAGATTGCCCCTCATTTGTTGAGGCAGAAAGACCCATTTGAAATTTTGATTTCTTTCATTTGGAAATACACCTCACGATCTCCTTTTTGATAATACACTCATGGCTAACTCACATGACAACGCAAATAAAAGCAGCACAATCTCAGATGCATATAAGCTACAATAAAGAGAGTTCCATCCTTGCTTATACCCGCACAACACTCATCTCAGTCCATCCTTACCATAGCACAAATACAAAAATATTCTGCTATATTTCAAGAAGAGTAGACAGCACAGACAAAAGGAAAGTTCCTAATGCCCAAAACATCAACTAAAATTAATTTTCAAGTAAAAGCATTCAATCTACAGTTAAAGCTCCTAAACCCATTTCAAACAAATCAAGTGACTACAATTTTCTCCATCCACTATTTTTATAATAAAAATTAACAACTTAACACCAAAAATCGGACATGCTACAGCAACAAATTTCTCTACTACTTATCTTTAAGATACCTACCAGTAAGGATAAAGTTTTGGTAGCAGAGTGAGGCGTTCAAGACCCTAGTTTCCAGACGACACCAAAATTCTGCTGGATCACTGGCGTGTACGATTCGATGCCGCAGAGAGCGTCCGATTGGCTGATAAAAGAGGCGCGCTGAGCTAGGAACGAACAATTGAAGCAGGAAATCAGCAGAGTGGCAGCATCGAGAGCGTTCGCCGAACAGCAGGGCAACCATGCCAAAACTGTGGAGAGAAGACAGCACAACTTAGTTGATCAAATTCGGGCTGCAAAATGAGAAAAGGGGATGTTGGCTGTAGCGATAATTGCTTACTTTCTTCGTCGGCGAAGATGAAACCTGCAGGGAAGGGTTGCCGGCGCCGGAGAAGAAAGCTAAGTTTCTTTCGGAAACAACCCGCGAAATCTCAAGATCAATGGACTGAAGCTAGCAGAAGGGGAAGCAACAATAGAATGCCTGACAAAACTAAGCAAGATTCGGCGAACAATAATCTGACAAAAACCTAGCAGAAGGGGGAGCTAGAATGAGGGGGAGGAAATGGTCGGGGTTTGGTTCGCTCGATTGATTAAGTTTGATTACCGACTGAACCAAACTGCAGTCGGTAAATTAATAAGCATTACCAGTAAAACATCAAGTAAGTCGGTAATATGTCCAACTTATCGATGATATGCGAATCAGTCGATAAACTAATCAGCTATACCGACTGATAAATTTTCAGTCAGTATATTATATTATTATCGACTCAAATTTATTGGTCGGTAATTTTTTAATCGGTAATGATCATTTTTGTAGTAGTGGGCCTACTACTTTGTGTGTCTTCATCACTAGATCTTTAACGGCTTGATTTTCTCTCTAGCCACTTCAGTAAAATTTATTTCAAATCTCTTCTATATATCAACAAATTGGCATTAAATTTTTGAGGGATCGTTTGATTTTATCTCTCTTTTGCAATGTATTTTTGACCTTCATTTGCTATGATTTTGTCCAGTTTTTTATGTGAAATGATAACTGATATGATGTTCAGTGAGTTTTCAAATTTTGGCTTCATTATCAGAAATGATAACTGATATGATATATTTTTTACATTCATTTGCTATCATTTTAGAGAAAAATCTTGCTCAAACTGCATTTAAAAGTCCACTCCAACACTTCTGCTCAAGGTTGTCAAGATCGAAACTTTATGTAGGATTATTTTGTTTGTGTAAGATTGTAAAATTAAGATTTTAAATAAAATTGTAGGACTTTAAAAAAATTGTAGGATTTTACTTATCAGTAATTTTTTATAAAATTTTTGAATACTTTTAAATTTTAGATAGTACTTATTATAATTTCTAAAAATTCAATACATAATTTTTCTTATATTTAATCTAATTGTAATAAATTAATAATGTTCTTCTTTGTGATTTAGATGAACTATGTCATTAATAATTTATTATAATTCATTTAGCTCATTATAGACTATATCATTATTTTATAGTGGCACATTTATATATAGTTATATCTATACTTAGAAAACTCAATCCCCTATATGATCAATCAATTAGGTGATATGTAATCGCCTCAAAATAAAGAGGAAGAAAATAATCCAGATCTACTTTTTACAAAGTCAAATTTATTAATAATATGCAACAATCGTCTATGTGCTTAGTTCTCTTCTTCCTATGAAATTCGAAATAACCAAACAACTTTTATCTTATTAATAATTTCAGCAAAAAGAACACTGAAAGCATTTTACCAAAATATTCTCATTGTACTGCTCACACCTTCGAACACTGCCCTCAATCCCATCGAATAATTTTATGGTCCCATAACAAACCCTTACGGAATAAATCAAACACCACCGCACTCGCTATAACAAACGTCGGATCTTCTCGAATTATTTCAGCTTCACTCAAAACCTTACAGAACTCTCTAGATTCGTGAAGATTTCTCATTAGCTGAAATCACAAATCACAAGTAAGATTGAATCTTAAGTATTTTAGGATTAAGATCCTAATCTTACTTTGATTTTATATAAAATAAGATCTCGTGTCAAGTAAAATCTCGTAAGATTTTAAAATTTAAATCGGAATTTTATTAATCATGTTTCTGCTACTCACTGTTCTAGATTTCTATAACTCAAAAGCACCGAAACATGTGCCCTAAAGGTTGTAAGCATGCCCCTACTGGTCCTAAAGACCTTTATTGTCATACTTTCTTGCATACATATGATAAAGTGCACACTTGTATTAAGGCATATGAATAAAAATTCTTTTCGGAGATGCGAGAAACTTGTAATGAGCAATTAGCAGCAACCTTCTCGTGAAGAAAGTGATAATTGAAGACAACATGGTTTATTCGCAAATGAAATTAGAATTTGCATAAGCATAACTAGCAAGAGAGAGTAATACTCAAACTCAAGTAATTCACCAATTTAACGAATATGACAAAGTGCATTAGCAGAAGTCGACTACTTAGGTCGTTTGGATGTGCTAAAGCTTTTGAGTTTTGGACTAAAACTGCTTTATAGTGCTTTCAACAGCTGTGAAGCTTTTGTTGAAAACAGTTTTATACTAAACAGTGTTTGGATGAATTGTTACTAATTTATGTTGTTTGATGTTAAAAGCTGAATGTGATATTTGGCTAAACTTATGCTTATTTATGAAGTGTATATATTAAACGTAATACCCTTAGTTATATAATAATTGATATATTTTTTAAATTTAATCCTTTTTCATACATTATTTAATTTCTTAAGATTTGATATTCTAACATAATAAATTTATTAATATTTTTTAAATATTAAATATATAAATTTAATAACAAATTTGTATAATATGATAATTAACTTAAATAATATTTTTTATAAATTAATATTATATTATTATAATAATATCTATATTATAAAAATAAATAATTATTATTGTAAAATTAATATAATACTGTTTATCTATAATGACTAGTAAAAAATTTTATAAGTTTTGAGGAATGAACTACCATACGTTAACAATTTCAAGCATACTTTCGATGAAAAATAATACAATCATACATTCGGCAATTTCAATATATACACATATCCGAGTAACTACAACCATACTCAAGAGCCCTTGATGTACATATAAATTTCTGCATAAACTGAAGGTTCTCAAATCTTGAACAGAAGCAACAACAACATACAACAATGATGTTGAACACAATCACAATATTTTTTAAAAACCACATATTCACCGGCGTTCCTCACTTATTAGATTCAATAGACATTCAAATTTGACACAGCAATTCTATATAATCTTGAGTAGCACTTGAAATTAAAAAACTAGCATTCTAGCAGTAGAAATAGTAGAGTACATACATATACAAGGTCATATTTCTAACACAATGTTATCTCAAACTTGAGGCAAATGCCTAGACAGAACAGAAACGAATTGCCTAGTGACTAGATGGACAAGGCCTATGTTCCTGAACTTGGCCTTATTTTCTGCCTTGTTAATCAGCATCTGGTAGAAGTTGGACTCATAGCGGCTTCACCATCTCACCAGCCCTCCCAGTCAGCACTAGTTCACTTCCCAACTTCTGATAACCAGTCCTCTAGAAGAAAAGGAAACAGATGAGGAAGCACTAGATAAGTAGTTACAACACGTTTGAAGAAAGAGTGTGCAAAACACACAATTGAAGAAAATGGTTGCAAAACATACATGCCTACCATGTTCAAGAGCACACCTACTGTGAAACATCCATGATTCAGGAGGTTGTATGTCTTAATTCTTTGTATGAATTTTGTTTGCTTCAGAATCCTAGTCACTGAAGCTTTTTACCGATAAACTGAATTGAAGAGAGCAGCTACAGAAACTAACTAAAACAGTGGAGCCATTCAGTTGACAGGTCCTACAACCGGTTCACCAAGTGAGTGAAATGAAAACAGCAGAAGCAACAACATGACACTTACATTGTCCTAGAAAAATCAAGATAACTTTTCTTGGACATGTTAGCCACTCTAAATGGTCAAAAAAATTTGCTAGCTACATAAAATAACATAAGAAACTTTTAGTCACCATTTCATGAACCTGAAAACAAGAACAATAATGAACTTAATTGAATTTCAAGCAAACAAAAGCATGACCTTAGTATAACGGGTAACTTCAAAAACAACAATTAGAACTTGATCACAAGTTCTAGAATATCCAAACCGCAACATGTAGATAGGTCCAACACATCAGGTCTTGCAAAAGGTAACACTAACCATCTATTAAGTACTAATCTAAATATGAACTCATATTTTTCTGGAATAAACAGAGAACTAACAGTTAGGACCCTTAACATAACCATATAAACTATACATACTTGATACTCACAATTACAAACGGATGTATCAGTCAATTCGTTACTAACTTCTTACCAATGGCTCAACACTGTAAGACCCATCTCCATCAATAAATGCCATGACAAACGAAACAAATGCTGCTGCACTCAGTATTTTAACAATCAAGTCATCAAACTGCTTCAAGATCAGCTTCTATAATGGTGTACTTGTTGTATGCCAATCATGTGTAAGAAGGTTACTCTAAGAAGTGTAAATTATAATCATTAAGAAATATTTCCATGGAAAAAATGCCATCACTTACAGTTGCCAGGCAGTTGAAACTTTAATTCATGTCTCAACAAACTAAATTGCGCACATAGTTTCCAGGCAGTTGAAATTTTAATCTCCCTGTGTTCATTAGTTGAAATTGTAATTCATGTCTCAACAAACTTACTGAATGTGTTCGCTAGTTGTCAAATTTGCACCATTACCAACTTGGAACGGCAAGAACAAGATGTATGAGACATTAATTCCACAAAAACAATACCATCTTGCAATAGTTAACTTACTGTATTAAAATAGTAACCATAAGTCAAATACTGTTTGTCTACATTTTGAAGAAATTTCTCAATAATAGAAGTTTACGTAAGGCGTATAAACAAAAGCAGAGCTAACAAACAACAATTAGAACATCAAATCACTATAAGATGAGCTTCTGATTTGTTATACTATAATCATAACCAGTAGCAACGTGCATTTAAGTGCCAAAACTATGGCTATATTTGAATTCATTTGACACAAGGTAAACAGGTAAATGTCACCAAGTCTGAAGTACAATAACATTAGCAAACAGACTAATTAGCTTGTTAATATTGACGGAGGACAGAACCAAACAGACAGTGAGCCTACAGATATGAGCTTCAGATCCTAGCTAATCAAAAGGGCCTTAGGGTGGGATGACTTGGAGTTTAAATACTTATCTAATGAGCTTAAAGAAACTATGAAACAGGAAATGACAAATTAACTGGAACAGCAAACAAATAAAACAGAAAAGCCCACAAACATATCCATATCGAAGCAAAGTAAGTCTAACCTTCTGAACAAGATGTGTAGCCCTTCCTGTTGAGAGTGGGACGAACTCAGACAAGACCACGCATGTCGACTTATCGCTGACTTCACCCCAGTTCTCGCATTTCACCTAAAATCTCAACCAAAAAAAAAAAAAAAAAGAGAAAGAATCAATAATAATTGAAAGTAACAATAGCTCTATGTATAAGAAGTACATACTGCAAGAAACAAATAGTTTCAGATCTATAAATGATTAGCATCACAAGTGCTATGGAGCTTCAAAACAAATTCTGTAACTAAATAATCGAAATTCAAGCTTAAACCTAACACAAGCAGCATACCGAGAACGCATAAGAAATATTCAGCTCAACACTCAAACCACAATCCAAACGACAAATACAAGAATTGTAGAATCAAATTTAATGTGGCAACAGACCCAGAGACAACAGCACCACCAATGACTTCTGGAAGAACCAGAAACCCAAGAATCGAAATCTGACGAAGAAAAAAAGAAAAAAGATAAATATCAGAATACCTTAAAGTAGAAGGGATAGTTGGTATCACCGCAACCGCCGCGGGGCTGGAGGCTAGCGATATCTTCAAGCTCGGCGTCCGATCGAGACCCACCATCTCTTCTCAGGTCAGAGTCGAAATTCAAAACTTGAGAAGTAGTAAAAGAAATCGAGAGGAATCGAAGACGAAGAAGGGAGTGATCGATCAGATAGACGATTGCTACAGAGGGAACTGAAAAATAGCTGGAAAGCAAAGCGATCGCCAGAGCAGGGAAGCGAACGGGTGGAAGAAGAAAATGAGTAGGACATTCTATCACCGTCTCCGCGCTGCTTTTTTTAAAAAAATATCCGAATCGAAGCTTTTCTTTTTCAGGGGCGTTTGGCGTCGCGTTTCCAGACGTTCAGACGCTCTATTTTATTTTACATTTTTAAAAAATAAATTTATAATATTTTATAAAAATTTAAAAAATATATAAAAAAATTATATATTTTTATTACTTATAAAATAAATTTTAATTTTGAAGTAAATAAAATATTTTTTAAATGCTTCTAAAACATTTTTATCTAAACATCAAAATCATTGTTATGTGTTTTTTTGGAGCTTTAAAAGTTCGAAAAAAGTTCGGCGAAACGGGGTTACAGTCACATGTGCCAGTTGAGCTACTAGGGTGCCAGGTTTTACTCGTTCCTGATCTCCTAGTTTATTTAATTATCATTTAGCTGATGTGTTCCCTAATTAGTCTGTGTGCCTTGTGCCACAATTGTACTGGAGTCTGGAGGAGCCATCAGCTGATCAGAAGTAGACATTTGAGAGATGTGATATCTTTTTCGTATATGGCAGCAGGCTAATTCAAGGAAAAGGAGTAGGATTCTGGAGTAGGAATCAAGTTTCGTATGGGCTTTAGGAAAGGCATTAGATTGCAACGTTACAACTCATAACTTTGAAGTTTTACCTAAACTGATAAGGACATCTTTGTCAAGTAGTTCCTCACCCAAAAAAAAAAAAAAAAAGACATCTTTGTAAAGTATATTTGTGGCAAACTTTACATACAATGTATACTGATAAGCCGATCTTTCATTGAAAGGGGATGTAGACACAAATAGCTCATTCTACTAATTTGAGCGGCGGCAGTTTTCTTGTTCATTCAGTTTTTAAGTCTTTTTTGTGTTAAGGTCCAAAAGACTTAAAAACTAAATAAAAAAATTGCTTATAAAAACAAAATATAAATAGTTCTATTACAATATTTATATACTTATATATTTTGAGTGGTACTTTAAATATTTTTATTTAAAAATAACTCAAAAAGATTATTGTGTCATATCTTCATTATAAGTTATATGTTGCATCATTTTAGTTGTAAGTTTTCAGTCTTGACGCAATTGCAAGTTGACACCTCAACTATCTCATTCCTTTTTTATATTTTTTGGTATTTAATTATTCTTCTATATGTGTTAAATGCGAATTTCAAAAATACTGTTCAAACAATAATTATCAAGATATCACATGCTAATTGAGAAAGTATTGAATATCTTCTTAAATTAGTCTTTCACAAAATCAAAATTTAAAACTTTCTCAATTGCCGTTGTCCTTAATGATGACAATATCTTAATTATTTTAAAATATTTTTTCAAATTCCATGAATACTGTATGCTGCTCAATGTCGAAGTTGGTGTTAATTGATCGAAATCAAATATCAATTGGTCATTTTTTCTTCTTAATTTAATGGGTTTGTGGGTTATCAATTGTTGTTAATTCCTTAGGTTGCCAAACCTAACTTTATAAAAATCATACACTTCACACAACTTGTTACGGATTTAGTAATTTGTTATCACAAATTCAAATATAAATATATAAATAAGAGTACTGAAAAATATCAAAATTTGAATCTAAGATCTAATATAAAGGCAAGACAATATAATTAAATAGCTCTAAATATCAATATATTTTTAATTTGTTTATCATTATAAGTATGGCTACAAGTAATGTATCTGTCATATTCAAACGCAACATACTCTCCATATTAAGAATTGAATTTAAGTAATGGAGAATTAAGATAGTATAGTAAAAAACTTGTAAAAAAGTACACAAAATTTTCATTGATAATCTAGTAAAAGTCAGTAAATATATTATTACCCATATTTATATTATAAAAAATCATAAGCATACTTTTATTTATCTAAATTATTATCAGATAATAGAGTTCTATTTTACTGGCATATTAAGGCTAAACTTTTGAAATTTCAAATGTTCGATTATGAAATATCATTTATATTAAGATAAATGTTGTTTTGAACTAGTTTGACAAGAAGCTTCATACCTAATTGTTTTATTAAGTTGATATATGGGAAGCACAATGTTGATATAGTAAGGTTACACTCCTCTATAAGCTTAGCTCTATCTTAAAAAATCGAATCGCGTTTGTATTGGCTGAAGCATTGTTTCATGTGATGATAATGATGTGATTTTTTATTTCAAATTTTTATTTATTTATAATGTATTCAGAAATATTTTATCATCATGTGTACAATCAATAAGTTTAAAACCATTTTTTTGTTTGCATAACTCATTACAATCTAAATAATGTGTAACAATATTTAACTAATATTGTTTAGATCCACCACTCCAAATAACAAATATTAATATAATATAAAAATATAACGAATTTAACTCAGATTTTAATTCAGTTTGCAACTTAGTATAATAAGCAATAATATTACTTTTATTAGTTACTATAGTAACTTTTAAAAATTTTTGGATAATATGTTATTTGAATATGCTCTTTATAATAAAATTATTTATCAAAATCAATAAGCAAACATATCACAATTTATACGGAAGAGAGGTTCCCTAACAATATTAGAGTTACAAGATCTAGTATTTATCAAACCCTTGATATTGAATTGAAGTTGAATTATTAATGCTTTCTATTGATTTCTGTTTCGCAGCATATCTCTTACTATTGATTATGAAATATTGGGTTCTTGTATTAGGATCAGTAGTTAGAGCTTTGTGTAAAATTATATTTCGTTATTTTTTTTATTTAGTACCATAATTTTGCACTGTATATTCCATACTCAAACAGTTTTCAGTCTTAGTAGTTATAATTATTGAACATTTTGTTATAGTTGATGTCGACACTGAAGTCGAACCTACTTCCAACATTCGGGGTTGGAGAGTTTTGTCGGCTCTGTGTTGGAATTTTTTCTTTTTTTTTTTACATTTGAGAAACTTCTGTGTCTATTCTATATAGGCTACATCTATATTATCTAAATATTGATCGTTCATGCTATAGTCATCTATATCAACATTAACAGCATAAAATTTGAATACATTTAAAATAAGAAATGAGAATATTAAAAAAGTTTTTTATAATGTGAGAAAGAATGAATCTTTCAAAATTTGAAAAAAGAGTCGAGCTGAAAATTTGTGCGAGTACCGTAAATTTGAATTTTTGAAGAAAGATAGAAAATATTCATAAAAGTGAGTTGTGTTTGAAGGAAAATAGAAGGTATTCATGCTGATGTCAGTCAACAGTAAGCTGTTATTGCCGGTCAGGCAAGTATTGATTCCGATATTTATCGATTAGGTAACGATAGATTCTGATCGTTGCAAGTCAGAGCTGTTCACCAACGATTAAAATAGACAGTTATGGTCTCCTAATGGTCATTTGCTGACGGTTAACAATCAACTTCGACCGCTAAAGATCAAAGTAGACCTTTGTTGGTAATTTTGTTAAAATACAACTAACCTAAATATTAATTGGGTCAACTATCAACGTTAATTAAGACAACATGCAATTTTGACCGATCAATAAAACTTATGGTCGGATGGACAAGTCATTTTCTGGGCTGACAAAGTCGGCGCTATACTATTTGATAGACAGCACTGAGTGGCCCGTCGTGTCACGGTCAGCGAGCTAGGCATGCCTTTGCCTGGGCCACTAATCGAGCGCATGACTCATTTAGTCGACCCTATATTTTTACCTATACTTGTAATACGATCAATCAAATATGTTTTCATGAAGTTTTACCAAAATTCTGTCATCTCGTTTCTCTTTGTCAAAAGTATTTTTAACAAATTTCTTTTTAAGCAACAACTTTGTTGTAGGTGAAGCTTTCCCTATTGATAGGAATATTCAAAGTATATTGGGATGATGAATAGCAAGGATTAATAGATTTTGTTTATGGTCTCCTGCTTCCAGAAGTTGCAAATTCCTTCTCGTTCACTTAGCTCCGGAGGAAAGGAGCTTTTATAGAGCTAACGTGACAGTTCAAGTCCTACCAACCCAGCCCCCAGCACTATATGAATGAAAGCTGAGAAAACAGAAGAAAGGGGCTGAAGTGCCCAAATCTATTATATCGAAGAAAGCGTGCCACAACCAAGCATAGAGAAAAATATGTTGGAGAGAAATCCCCGACTGAGAGACGCGGAGAGGAAATCATCGCCCCAAAGAAAAAACCCCTCTCCGTCCAAACACCTGCACAGAGTATATCCAGTGAGCTTGCAGAGGAGCAGCTCTAGCTTTAGTAACCTGAGCACCCTGTCATCACTCTCCCTCTCGCAGAACTCGAACGATTCATCACTTAACTTCTCCATGTCCAGCTGGGATAGGAAATTCTCATCGTCTTTTCAAGGGATCCTCAGGTCTCTGAGGAGAAGAAGAGAGGTTGTAGATGGTATGAGTCCAGGTAAAGAGAGCAAAGATTGCTCATTTGATGAAGAAGACAGCGGGGGGGCTATTAGGAGATGCAACTGGATTACCAAGTACAGTGGTAAGTTACCAATTCATTATTTCTGCTTGCCGCATGTATTGGACCGATTCTTCAAAATTCAAAGCCTCTAAGTTGAACCAACAAATTGACACCATTGCAGATGGTGTGTATGTCACTTTCCATGATGAATGCTGGGGAGTTCCAGTTTATGATGACAGGTGAAATGTTGCTACTACTCGTCCACTTCAGCGTGTATTAGAGAAAGTCATGCTAACGCCAGGTTCGTGTCTAATATTATATATGCAGTCAGCTTTTTGAACTCCTAGCATTATCAGGAATGCTCATTGATCTCAACTGGACAGAAATTCTAAAGAGAAGAGAGCAGTACAGGTTACCATGTTCAACCATACTCAAAACTGCTTAATTTTTGGGTCTAAATATCTTATTTTGCGTTAGACATGCAACTGTGCGGCACAAAGGGGCTCCAATGGAACATGTAGCTGCAGGAACTCAAGTCAACCAGCCTATGAAGAGATCATCTTAAAATTAAGAAACTCATTTATAATAATGCATGCGAAAACTTGGATTGTGCCACAGCAGTTATCTGTTTGGCATGAAAATTTGTAGTTAGACTGTTTTTGTATCTAGTTAATTGAACCTGAAAAGATTTTGTGATGCAGGGAGGTTTTTGCCAAATTTGATTACGATATTGTCGCAAAAATGGAGGAGAAGGACATCCTTGAGATAAGTTTGAACAAGGAACTCATGCTAGTGGAGTGCAGGGTCAGGTGTATTGTAGATAATGCAAAGTGCATACAAAAGGCGAGCCTTATTTTCATTGAAACGTATAATGAATATCCATGTAAATACTTTAGCATTTGATCTGATAATCGAGTTTTTCCTTAGTCGTTTTTTCGATCTTCTTCTTCTTCTTATATAGGTTGTGAAAGAATTT
Organism: Acanthochlamys bracteata; assembly: GCA_019914995.1. Taxonomy (NCBI): domain Eukaryota; kingdom Viridiplantae; phylum Streptophyta; class Magnoliopsida; order Pandanales; family Velloziaceae; genus Acanthochlamys; species Acanthochlamys bracteata. The sequence goes on from CM034145.1 coordinate 3,230,928, forward strand.
GGTTCCTTTAGCGCGTATATATGGGGCCATGTGAATTATAGGCCAATGATCAACAGATACAAGTACCAAAGAAGTGTCCCTCTGAGGACCCCAAAATCAGAGGCCATAAGCAGGGATATGTTGAAGCGAGGGTTCTGGTTGGTGGGCCCTGTCATCATTTACTCCTTCATGCAAACTGCAGGAATGGTGATTGATCATCTTGTAGACTGTTTCCGGTTCGGCGAGTGCCTTACACTTGTGGAGAGTAGTGCATGGGACATGAATAACGGTGCTTGATGAATCAATGTCCAGACGGTTTATTATTTTTTTGTTTAAACAAGGAGCTCCTCATGTTATGCGAATTATCACATCGAGTAAATCCTTCATGTGAAGAACCGGTTGATTTAGGACCTAAAATCTACATCTAGGATGCCTAGTACTGTTGCTGTATGGTTAAACAAATTAATTAAGCCCTGGTGCTTGTTTTATTTAGATGGTGTACAGATACTTGTATCCACTAGTTGGAACTAATCCGTAAGGAATGAATACTGATGAACATGGCCGGGGTTCCCACTTTTGCCTTTCACTTGGCAAGGCTGGTGACTATATGAATGAAGTAGTTACTAAATAAAGGTGTTAGTGAACTTACTGATACCCAACTACTGGTGACTAGTAGTGGTGTTATTTGTTATTGTTTTGTTAGTAGGATTAGTCTCCAATATTTCCTACTTTTTGCTAAAGTAGTGGGCTAAGTTATATGCTGTCGATGTATTTATAAAGTTTTAAATTTTAAATTTTAATTGTATATTTTTTAATCAATTTTTTATTAATATTTTATAAAAAATTTTTAAATTTTAACAATGCAAAAAAAATTGATATAATAAAATTTTATTATTATTTATTATTATTATTATTATTTTGAAATAAAAATATAGATTTTATTTAAAATAACATTTAAATATCTTCCTTTTAAATTTTTTTTAAGAAACATTCATAAATATTCCATAAATATTTACAATTTTCCAAGTTTCTAAGTGTTCTAGAATAGCGTTACTAAACTTGCCCGCATAAATCTATCTAATATTTTGCAGCCATTTCGCTATAGTGAATACACATGCAAAACTCGCCCACGAGTTGTTTGATTAAATGCTTGACCTAATTCTGTCTAATATTTTATAGAACAAATAGTGTTGTGAAGATCGAATCATGATCCATCGACCTAGATATAGGTCTTGTTTGGCTGTGCTTTGTTGGATATTAAGCTCAAAAAAAAAAAGTACAAACTAGTAAATTAAGTGTTTAGATATTACAAATTTAAGCTGCTTTAGGGTACTTTCAATAATTGTATTTAAAAAAATATTTTAGAAATGCTTTTAAAGAAAAGCACCGCTGCACTTTTTTGGCTACCCTGCGAAAAGATGATAATGGTAATGATAAGTTTGTAAAATTACCATGTTATATAAATTATTTTATTGCATCTAATTCACCACATCTTCTCATTTCTTCCTCCTTCATTCTGTGCTGCTCCACTCTTCAAACCCTGGCTCTCTCGGTCGACACCAATCTCCGACGCTGATGATCTTTTCGTCTCCGCCAGCAAATAGAGTCTTATTTTCTCCGTCTCATACAGCTAAAAAGCCAAATATTTTTTCATCCCGACACCGATCTCAATCTCGTTTTCTTGACTTCTTCGTTCGGCCAATCTCGATCTCGTATGCTTTGGATTTTCTTTACTATAGCTCTTCCCGCCATATCTTCTGTCGATCTAGTATGTTTGGATTTTTTTTTAGTGTGTTTTTCCTTTTTTGTTTTTGTTTTTGTATTGACGATAATGGTTTAACAGAACGGTATAGTAATTTTTGAGTGTGTATGGCATGTGTATTTGCGCTTTATTTGTTTCGCGTATATGGCTTAGTATTTTTTTGTTCTCAGTTTACAGTGCAAATGGTGAGTTGTTTTTCATAACAATTTGCAATGCTTGTTGTTTTTTTCTCAAGTAATGCTTGCAGATGGTGAGTGCTTCTCCATGCAGTTCATATAGTTCTTGCATATGATGAGTGCCTATAGATATTATTGTTCCTCTCTCGGATTTAATAGTGAAACTAAAAGTATTATTATTTTAATTCATGTTGTGTTTTTAATTATTTTTTTTTACTTGACATGTTTAGATTGCTCTATGCAAAAGTATTGTATATGTAATCTTTCATTGAGCTTCTCTCCCTTGTGGTATAAATGTATTTTACTAGCTTTGCACAGTCATTTTTTTTTTTGTGTATTGCTTTTGAATAATACTAAAATGAGATGCTTGGTTGTCTTATAATCTTGGAGCCCCTTTTGACGGCATGATAGGAATTCTTATATTGAATGAGATGTTTGTCTAATTTAATTGTTAATGATATCATGATAGTGGAATGGATGCTACACTTATCTTAACCAAATATATTTGGTTGTTGCCTATATGTATCCTTACTGGCTCTATGATAATTTTTTAGAGATTGTTGGTTATCCTTACCGGCAAGTATTGAATTTTAAGATATATTTGCATATGCTTGCCCCAATCGGCCCTATCTTGATTCTTGAGAGATTATCGCCTAACCTTGCTGCCCCTATGATGATCTCTGAGGATTTGTTGTCTTAGACATTGCTAAAATGAGATAATTTGTTGCCTTATTATCTTACAGCTCCTTTTGGATGATATGATAGAAATTGTTATCTTAAATGAGATGTTTGGCTAGATTTATGATTATTGATATCATGATAGTAGAATGAATGCTACACTTATCTTAACTAAGTATATTTGATTGTTGCCTATACTTACCCTTACTATCCCTATAACGATTTTTAATAGATTGTTGAATATCCTTACTAACTTGGCTTAATTTTTCAGATGTTGTTGCCTATGTTTACACTTGATGCTCTATGATGATTTTTTAGAAATTGTTAGTTATACAATGTTAACATGAGATAATTGGCTATCCTTGCTGGCCTATTTTTTGAATTATTGTGGTAGTATAGCTTGTTGCTGTATGATGATTTTTTAGAGTTTTTTGTTTTATACAATGCTAAAATAAGATGTTATTCTTGTTGGCATATTTTTTGAGTTATTATGGTAGTATTGTCTATGGTCAGCCTTGCTGTTCTATGATGATTTTTTAGGGTTTATTTTTGTCTTATATAATGTTAAAATAAGATACTATCATTGCTGGTTTTTGGAGTTACTGTGGTAGTGTTGTCTATGCTCAGCCTTGCTCTCCCTATGATCATTCTTTAGAATCTTTTGAGGGATTTGTTTCATATGTTTAAATGAAATTTTTAAAATCACGTCGGTTAAGAAAGATGAACCCAATTAGGTGGATAGATGCTGCGCATTTTAAGTGTTTTGAAATTTGTGAATAAGAGATATATAAGAAAAATAAGCTGGAAACCCATTTTAATGCAAGGCTAGGCAAATATCAAAATCTCATTTGAAGAATTTTATTGTGATGTTATAAAGAGTGATTACAATAATTATAAATCGTTGGTTCATGAAGAGTCTGATTTAGAATGTATGATCGTATAATATTTACGTTAAGATTTATTTGATATTGTCAATAATTGACTCTATTAGTTGTTCAATATTTATTTAATATTTTTACACTATAAAAATAAAAATCAATTTATAGAGATTTAAATACATATCAAAATTATTTATTAATTTATAGTAATAATACTAAATTTACCAAATAATATAGAATACTTTTTGGTAATTATTTAATATATTTTTTAAATTTAATATTATAATAATTATTATACAATAAATTTTATTCAAATTTAATTATTGATTTATATCAATAATATGATTTGTTAATAAATTTATAAATATTGATATAAGTAGTTATTTATATAATTTTTACATAATAAAATTATTTAATATTAAAAAATAAATAATATATAAAAAAGAATTAAAAATTTTATAATATATCAATTATTATATATTTAGATTATTTCAGTTATTATATATTTAATATAGAAATAAACATAAAGTTTATCCAAGCATTTTATTCAGCTTTCAGTAATAAAATATACGATATCGTAAAAATTTATCTAAATATTTTTTAGTAAATATTTCATAGCTGTTTACAATATTCTAAATCAGCTTTATTTTAAAAATATAAAAGTTTCGGCATATTTCCCAATCCTCGGGGCGGACAACATCATTATACAATCAAATGGTAAACGATCTGAACGACCTAGTTTTTTGGTTTACTTTTTTGGGTTAATTCAAAGATAAGTAGTAGCTTTTCTTTTCCTTTTTTTCAATATGTGTGTTTAACTAAATTGTGGCTTTGTTAATTTCAATCCATATATATTAATATTTCAATAACTTATAGGGGTTGACTTAAATTGTTTAAAATAAAGAATTTTTAAAAAAAATTATTTTAGAATTTTTTAATAAAATAAATACTTATTTTGTCTTTATAAGAGTCTGAAAATCGAGTTTGTTTGTTTTTATATAAATAATAAAAAATTATTCATGTAAAAGTTTTATAACATATATTTTATTTATTAAAATTTAAAATTTTAAAAATATTGAAAAATATTTATTGAAATTCAAAAGCTGAAAGTAAATGGAGAAGCACAGCGCCGAGCAAAGATCAATATGACCGGCTTTTAGGTAGCGATCTTTCACATTTAATTAATAATAAATAATTAATTAATGTTAACTATTATTATTTAATTATTAAAAAAAGCGCGTGCGCAAAGACCTCACTGACCTCTTCTCCGCCTTTTTTTTGTTCTCATTCTTCTTTTTAATTCGTTGCTCTCTCCATTGCCTCGCCGGGGAAGAAGAAATCCATTCAAAGACTTGATTGACTCTCTCCCTCTTATTATAGAACAGAAGAGAAAGAAGGAGATCTGCTTCTCTTTCTCAACTTATTTCCTCTCTGAATATATGTGAAGGATTGATAAATTAATCAGTTGTAACAAGTAACTGCTTGTAACAGTTCGCCTTATCAGCTGCTCTCCGACAGGTCTGTATTCTCTCTCTTTCTTTCTCAGTATTACCATAGTCGTTTCCTTAGACGAGAGTTGATTTCTTGGTGCCTGCGACTTACTTCTGTAGCTTCCACATACATAAATTCTTTCTCTACGTTCTGAGTGATTGGTAATCAGCTTCAAAGAGGAATTTTAGAAACCAGATAATATTCATCCCCTTGTAGTGAGCAGTATCATGTTTTGTTCGCTCCAACTGTTTGTTTATAATCTCGATAAGCAACCGATGATTGGTTGTTTTAAGGTTTCTCGCCTTATCGTTGATTAAGCAAGTGATTCAACTTGGTTTTGATTAGCTTAAAAAGAATCTTGCTTGAGGTACTTTTCTCTTTTCTTTGTTTTTATGTTTTCTTTCAACATAACCGGTATAGCTTTTCGAATTTTGTTTTTATGTGGCATCAATTTTTTCAATGGCGGTTCTCTTTCGTTTTATTGAAGTCCTTGTTACCTTTGAAATGGTCGAAATACTTCTATTGTAGCTAAAGGTTTAAGATGAATGGTTTAGCTAGCTCAGTTGATTCAAGGTGAGATGGGAGGAGGGTTTATCTGCTAGAGGACCTCCTACATGCGTGTGGGTTGTTTGGTGTATGAGCTAGACTCTGCAGTCGTCTTAGTTTGCACAATCAATGGCTCAAGAGTGACCTAAGCGAGCATGACTTAAAAAAATAATAATAAAGTAGAGTCAGGATGAGTAATTGAGCCAGGTGTAGGCTTTCAGGAATGGATGGCTAATTAGTTATAGCCTGAACTTATGTGAAGAGGGAGAATTGTTGGTTCTCCTTTTTTAGGAGAGTTTGTTGAGGCCCAAGGGTGAATGGTCTCGTCTTACATTGGTCCCTCACTTATTGGCTTATGATTTGAGATGATCCTTTGAGTGTGATTTTCTTTTTGCTCAACTATCTATATATAGCTACGCTAGTTTGATGCCTGTTTGATGTGTTGTCGCTGATTTTACTTTTGGATATTGTGGACTAAGTTAAGAGTTGTTAATTGTTTTTCAATGTTTAACACAAGGTTGAAAGACTGGTAGTTTATCTAGTAATTAAAGAGACATGACAATAAAGAATTTAATATGCAAATCAGAATCATTGATTTGGTCACTTTTTGAAAGAATGCCTCTTGTAATATTGAATCATGAAGATATTGTTTAAAAACGTATCCATGGATCATTTACTTTTGCCATTCAAACAGGGCGAATTTGATTATGAACAAAAGCATCATAATTTCTCCAAATCACAGTACTTCTGTACTCGCTTTTCCCTATGGATACACACATGGCAATAGCAAGATCCAAATATCAGAGAGCTAACTGATTCTTCTCATTCTGTGACAGAGGCTTCCTGTTCGTTAGATTGGACATGTCCTCTTATTTCAACCATTGAAAGCAGTAAAATGGGCAGTGGAAGTCAGGTTGTACTTATTGGAGTCACTATTGGTGTGGCCGTCGGGACTCTTATAGCTTCTTTTGCATTTATTGCAATAAGGTTGTACAGAAGACGTTCTCAAGTGCAGCAACGTCCTAGGGGTTTCAGTGAAGCATCTATTCCCATCCGTGCAAATGGCAATGGTACAAGCATTGAGTCTAGTGCATCTCTCTCATATTTGGAAGTCGGTAATGCCCAGCAGGCAAGAAGAAATCCTTACTGGGTCTGGCGAGGACACCAAGTGAAGGATACATTTAACTCCATCTCAGGCATTCCTAGATACCCTTACAAGTACAATTTGCCTTTCCATCCCTTCCTTAAGTTAATATGGTGATTAAGAAAATATTAATTTCATGGAAGTATGTTAACATATAGGTTTATTTTTGTAGAGTCCTATAATATTCTCAATATGGGTTTGTTATCATTGAATCCTATAATGTCCTTTGATGCTTTTCAATAGTTAGGAAAAGCGCTCGTTGCTTAAAGCAGATTATAAAGTAGCTTTTATGTCAACTTACATACTCAAACAATTCAAGACTAGCACTTAATAAGAATGAACCAAAAGATACACTGGGCTATGAACTCAATTCTAAGCTCATAATGAACAAAAAAATCATTGTTATGGTACCATTCTATTTACTTCGGAGGTTCCTTAAGGTTTGGAGATTTGGAAGCAGAAAGTTATTATACCCTTATTTACTGATATGGAGATAGTATGCTGCAGATTGATCATGTATGTTTTGTTAAGCGGATTTTCTTAGTTGGTAGTATATTTCGTTGATTATTCATGCCTCAATCATGATCTGCCTAAAGTTGATTTTTCAGATTATTGGTAAGTTAGGGTAAGATTGTGGCGGGAGGTGTGTAATTCTTGTTAATGTAATACTTTGCATTGTATACTACTTAACGCTCATCTTGAAATGCTAATATGCGACATAAACTGTTATGACTACATTGTTTCCTTTACTCTCTGGATGTCGAAAAAATAGTTTTAAACCATCTGGGTTTGTAGGAATATTCAGAAAGCGACTCAGAACTTCACGACTATCTTGGGTGAAGGTTCTTTTGGCCCTGTTTATAAAGCTCTGATGCCCACAGGTGAAGTAGTAGCCGTAAAGGTGCTTGGAGATGATTCAAGACAAGGGGAGAAAGAATTCCAAACCGAGGTGTTCTTTTTATAACGTGACCTCCTTCAACAGTGTTGCTTTTAGCAATACTTAAAAATGTTTATCATTTCTTCGTTCAAGTTGTTCAATTTAGCTTTTTTTCTTTTCTTTGTGATTTTGCTGATCATTGAAATTTCCACAATAGATACCTCATAGAGATTAGACCGGCCCCTTTAAACCAGTTCGGGTGTTAGGTGTTGGTCTAGATTGGGATGTGTTAAGAGAAGAATTCCATAAATTAAGAACTGCATGTGGTAGGAAATTTGTATTAGAGATAAGGTTTGTTGACCAGGTAACAGAGTAAAAATTGAGGTTGAGAAAGATATGAAAGATATAGGTTTCAGCAGGTAGATTTCATGTAGTTCTTAAGTGAGATCTTCTTCCCCTGGAAAAAGCTAGAAGGTCCTAGAAATGTGCTTTCATTATTGAACATAGGAAATGATTGACTAGTGTACCTTTGGCTGTTACTTACACATTGTATTCGTTTTTGGGGTTGCCATCACAAAATACAGTTATATGAATTTAAAAGACCTGATCAACACCATATTGATATAGATGTTTATTTCTCAATGACAAGCAATTTTAATGAATTTTAGCACATTTCAGACACATATTACTAAGTTAATTCTGGTTGGTTCTGGATGCTTTTTCTACTAACTGTTAATTGTGGTAGTTCCAGTAGTAATCTCTATTGTATACTGTCATATCCATGAAAATGTGGCACGGATTTGATTTAACCTCTCTCTCTTTTTTATTTTTTTTTGTTTTGTGTGTGTGTGTGTGTAGGTACTCCTCCTTAGTAGGCTGCATCATCGGAATCTTGTCAACCTTGTTGGGTATTGCGTAGATAAGGGCCAACACATGCTCATCTATGAATTCATGAGTAACGGGAGTTTGGCGAGCCTACTATATGGTATACTAGAATATCGTCAAGCTGGTTTTTAATTTATGATTTTCTAATGTTGGACATATATGCATGCTTCTTAAGTAGTTCTACTTGTTAATGGACTAAAGATACTAAAGATACAAATACACTCTCATGTGGGTACATCATTATGGCAACTCATACTCAGCTTCTATCCAATTTTCCCTTTTAGGTAACAGTTCACGTAGATTGAGCTGGGAAGAAAGGTTACAAGTTGCTCTTGATGTTTCTCATGGCATTGAATATCTTCATGAAGGGGTATTTCCTTATCTTAGTTGTTTTTAACCTTTAGGTGGTGCACTTGCTGTTCTTACGTAGTAATGGTTTTGGAAACAGGCGAATCCACCTGTCATTCATAGAGATCTAAAGTCTGCTAATATACTCCTAGACACATCAATGAGAGCTAAGGTAAAGAAGCTAAGTTACTTTATTAGATGAATTGATTTTGTAGAACAATTTTGCAGTTTTATTCTTAATTCATGGTAGACCATTATATGTTGTCGGCTAATCGAATTAAGTTTAGTCAAAGGCAACCAATTCGAGGTTTAAATATTCACTTGCATGTCTGCATGTTGTACGCTTAGTACAACTAGATATCAGCCAACTCCTTTTTCACTAGATTTTAGTTGAATGTAGATACTATAAAGTTGATTTTTGATTAGACAGAACCATAAATATATCTATTTTGATGTTGTATTCTATCAAGAGTCAGCATGCCATGATCATATATCACTAAATGTTAGTTTCTGAGATTCCATTCTGAGTTTTGAGAATCAATTAGTAATTGTATAAATGGTACGATTTGTGTGCCAAACTGTTTGTTTTGGTTCCATTTCTTTGTGCTAATAAAGGTACCTCAATCATTTTATTTGATCACCACTACAAGTTATTGAAAGTATTACCTAATGGTAATTAGAAACAGAGAGAATAGGTTGGTTCTAAGTTGAGTTTTCTTAAAGGAATTTAGTGTGGACTCTTTATCCAACTAGTCGACATAAAATACAGAAACTGACGAGTGAATTCACTATCAAAGTTGCATTACAAACATTAAAGGGCTTGGTTGGAATAATTTACAAAAGAGGAATCTTTGAAAGTTGATTGATTTTTTAAGTTAAATTCTCTAAGATGAAATAGAAGAACAGGATACAAGCTTTAGTGATTGGAGACAAACTCCTGTTTAAGGACGTAGTTTATAATCACATTAACGAAATCCATGCATGTCTGCGGCCGTGAATTTATTGTACTCATTGATGTGTGCTAATATTATGTTGACTGCAGTTCATGTTTTACTATTATAGATGTTAGGCATAGTGATTGGTGACTGAACTAAGTATAATTTGCATCTGAAGCCTCAACTTGTTAGTTTAACAAATTTGGATGTTAAGTTAACTAAATCAGATGCACAATTCATAAATTTGTGACTAATGAATAACCATCTTATTTTCCCCCTTCGCCCTAAAACTTTAAGCCATGTATATGAAGTAACCTTCCAAGTCTTAATATCAATCGAAATTTGCCTAATAGAATTTGCAATTGTTAAATAATAATAGGGGATAAATGACATATACTTGCAAAGCCTTTAGCTTAATTTCGCTTTGGTTTAAATAGTTTCGTTTTGGTCCCATTTGTTTTAAAAGTGGTTCAATTATAACCTTCCATTGGTTAGGTTATTTGTACTTAGGTAGCTTTTTTTAATTAAAAAATTATAATTTGATATTTTATGTACACAATGGCAGTGAGGGTCACTCAAGTTTAGATGCTTAGAGAGAAAAAAAAAAATCTTAGAGGTTGTTTCTCCTCTTCCTCCATCCATCTGGTGAAATCTTTCATGGCATCCTCCTTAGTGATAGCAGTTACATGTGAAGCAAGCTTCTCTTCTCCCTTTGTCAAGCAATTGTAAAATTCTTCTTCAACAACTAGTGCTACTGCTACTTTGTTTATTCACCTACCCTCAATCTAACTCTATCAACCACTTCAACTTCTCTTCCACTTTGTCAAAGCTGACCCTTTCCTTATCATAGCCCTTTATCTCACCTCAAGCTTGACATCTTCAACAAAGAAAATGAGGTGGAGAAGTGCTATAATAAGGAAAGGGTACATGCATACGCTGTACATCAGTATTGCCAACACTAAATTCCACCCATAGTAATCATGAATCCATGGTTGTCATACGTCCCAGTAGCGCTATCTGGGAAGCCCATGACTTCACCATTAACCCATGATACAAAGTTCGACACGTAAATCATTTCTGTAATGTGTCTGAGTCAGACTCCGAGGCTTCCTTCTTTGGACTCTTCATAAAATGGAAACCTCTGCCCTCTTCTTTCTAACCCTTACGTAATCTCATATAACTATTCATTTGAGAACCACTAGCATAAACCGAAGTAAAGAAACACAACACTGCTTTGTGGTTGGGCATTCAACCTTGTCCATTTGTTGGATTTACAGAACTAACTAGGCAAAATGGGACACCTGGGATAATTATGCCTGAACCCGAGAAGGGAAAAAGAGAAATAAATGTTTCTAGTTTTACTTATTAGAATTTGAGTGAGTGTACATAAATGCTTAAACTTTAGAGGCCAAAGCAAAACTAAGATAAACACTTAGGGATTACAAATGTCATTTTGCATACAGTGGCCCTTTCTACATGCAAATTTAATGTTTTGATTTGATGATTATGATCCAATGTCATTTTTTATAATAAAAAAATAATAGATAAACAAAAGACTTCGAACTGTTGTTCAAACTGATAACTAAATCTATTTTGTAAAGTTATCCGCGAATACATGAATAACAGATTATGCAAACAAATGGATGGTAGGAAGGAATTCCATATTCTTTAGTTATTGGTATAATAGCATGAGAGCACTACTTGTAGTTGACAAAGTTGAGATGTAAAGAAAGGGGCAGTTTGATCAACTTCGAGACAACATTAAACTGAAAGGTATTGAACATTTGGAACAGTTGGAAACCTAACTGAACCCAATAATGTTCCATTGTAAAAGTTAGAGGGAAATTGATACACAGGCCAGCCAAGGGGAAAAATATTATCATAACTTTTCTTTATTCTAGGAGATTTTTTTTTTTTTTTGTTTTTTTTTGAATAGCTCTATCCAAATAAATAGATCTCATGGAGAAAGGTTACAATTTTAACTTTGATGGTTAAGAACTCCTGTCACAGGTTACAAGTAATGATAGCACGCAAGATATGCATGAAATACGTTGCTGCATAAGTTTTGTTGCTAGTGTTTTTAAGTCAACATTTTCTATTATCTTCGTTGAGGTCAGACCTTTTAAAGTATCCTTTTTATCGCCATCTTTAGATGATCTTTCCTATTTGAACAGGTTGCTGATTTTGGCTTCTCCAAGGAAGAAGTTTTTGATGGTAGGAAATCAGGTCTTAAAGGAACATATGGTTATATGGATCCACATTATGTGACAACAAACAAGTTTACCAAGAAGAGTGATATATATAGTTTTGGCGTCATACTTTTTGAACTTATAACGGCTTTAAATCCACAGCAAGGTCTCATGGAATATATAAATCTGGTAAGTAATACGTAATCTTAGGATATATGTTTACAAATTACCAATGATTGGGAAGTTGACACTGCTTTTATTAGGCAATTAAGACTGGTCTTTTGGTAAATGGTGTGATGGCACATCTTGTCTGAGTGCCATTCGAATATATACTTAATTGCTAGACTATGTACACTACATTTTTGGAGCATGTCCATCTACCGCATCAGTGATTTTTTCTGCCACGTTTTGGTTCGATTTCGTGGCTACATGTCTATCATGTATAAAGTTTGTAAAGTATGCTACAGACTGTGCGCACCGAATTTTTGGGATCTAGATTTCTGGAAAAGAGACTTTTCAGTTTTAGTATTTTTTATTCTTCTCAATCAAAGATAGAAATTTTAAATACATGCCAACTAATTGTTTGTATAGGCTTTAGTTGATAATGTTAGTTTTATTGCTGCAAGTATTCTTAACAGTTTGGACTTACTGTGGTCAACGAAAATCTACACCTTATTCATGTTCCCTTATCATTTGACTTGTTTGGCGTCCCTTTCAGGCAGCAGTTGGTGGGGATGGAAGTTACAATTGGGAGGAAATAATTGACGAAAAGCTTGCAGATACAAGCTATCTTGAAGAGATGAAGATCCTTGCTGACATTGCTTACAAGTGTTTGAATGAAATTCCTAGGAAACGACCCTCAATAACGGATGTGACGCAAGTCATTTTAAGAATTCAACAAAGACATATCGGAAGGTTAGATACATTTGCTTCTTCTGTGGGAGGTGAAAGTTTTCGGGCGTTGGCGCGAATAGAGCTTCAGCAGATGGAGCTTAGCAATTTAGCCAGCATAAAAGAGCATCCTTCCTCCATGGCGTGAGATATGTTTATCAAGAACTGAATCCTCTTCTCTGTACATACTCGTGGATTCTTCTCATGCTTTGCCAATTTTTGCCTGAGGTTATTAAAGAAATCATATTTCTAGCCGATGGTCATCTGACAAGTTAAAGAGAGCCTTTTTGTGTGTAATCATCCCGTGAATTTCTTGTGCCCTGTCAAGACGGGGTTACATGGTAGAATGTACAGAAAGCATTAGTTTCAAATCCAGTATAAGTTTGCAGCAAATGTACATAGTTTACAAGACTTGTTTTTGTCTTAAAATTCTCATAGTTTTTTTTGTCGTAGGTAGTACTTTGACTTCCACTGAAATCAATGGTTTTGATCTCAGGTCACACAAGACTTTTGTAATACAGTACTTGATTTGACTTTTGCCCCATGATTTGTATAAAGTATAATTTATTTATACTTCAAAAATAATTTAAAAATATTAAAGTACTATAGAATTTTTTTTTAAATAAAAAGCTGAAAAAGATTAAAGAATATTATAAACAAATGCCAAATGGATCCTTAAGTTGAAACTTAAAGCTCCAGTTGATGATAAACTTTTACGTTACATGATAGTGGAATAGCTTTTAGGCAAATGTGTATGTGGAAAGTTTCCGACAATTTGCATCACGATATTGCTGGCGGCTAAAAGATCGCAACATTGGTGGTTTATGTGTAAGCAATTTAGTTTCTGGACAAGTTACATCTATTTCACCAACGATTTTTAAGTAGATTTTGTTCTGTAACTTCTATGAATTGGTTGATTTTGTGCAGACATGTTACCAGAGAATTTTTTGTTGGCCCTTACGACGATCCTCCCTCTAAAGACAATAGCACCTTGCTTTCATGTATACCTAAATAGTTTCATCATGGATTTTTTATTAAATCTGTTACCTTAATGATTAACTTTTCTTTTTTTTTTTTAACTCTGAAATATATAAATTTTGCGAATTCCAGTAGAAAAAATCTATAAGATACCACTATGTAAAAGACAGGATATTCTATAACAAGATAATGGTGCTTTTTATATGTTGTACTACATTATATTAATACCACATTAATAATATTTCTTTTTTGGCTCGGTCTTTTCTTTCAATTACCGATGGAGGTCAAAGGGGTTTTGTTTTTTTCAGGTGAAATAAACGAGGTCCTGTACTGATAATTACTGTCTCTCTATTGCTAGAACTATTCTTTGTTTCTGAAGTGCATAACAGTAATAAAACCTTTTTTCTTCTAAACCAACAGAATTTTATATAATAGATGGCTACGTATGCAATTATCTAAAACATGCTAAATTTCAAAAGTAACAAAGTTTGCATAACTCATCATTGACCGTAATTTTAGTGGTTGTCTTACTCTATTTAAATAAAAGTTACAAGCATAAAAGTCAATAGATCGTGAATTGTTCTGTCAACTAATTTTTCAGTGGATGCAAAAAGATTTGCACATTGTTTTGGAAAACAAGTTTGTACTCGCTCTTCTAGTCGCTCCTAGTCTAGCAATAGTAACCAAAAATGTGGCCACCCAAGATTCAGCATGTTGATGAAAGAGTTCAAAGAGTAGATTAGATGAAGAAGGTTAGCTAAAGTGATTTCACTATTTAACACAAAATAGAAGAACACAGTGAACACATTTGACATATTAAGTTGTAAAATGTCAAGAGTGACCTTACGATGCTATGATTGCGCTATTCTTCTCTAACACTTTGGGTGTAAACGGTCTAAGAAAAAGTGTCCAACTTTAGAAGAGTATCTAAAGTCTTGCCTTAACTCTCAAGGCTCAAACCATTCAATCATGCTATCCTTGTCTAACATTTTAAGCTTTTGAATCAATCAGTTTGTTCAACATTTTGGGCATAAACTGTCTAAGAAAACGAGTCCAACTTTAGAAGAGTCTCTAGATCCTTGCCTTCAACTCCTTCATGGCTCGAACAATTCAATCATGCTATCCGTTGTCTAACAATTTAAGCTTTTTGGAGAAAAATACTTCCGTAGTTTCCGCTTGAAGTCCTTCTATGTCTCGAAGGTGTAGATGCCTTTGTCCATGTCTCCATACTTATGATGCAAGTTCATAACTAGGCTACATTTCGAAGATAATAGAGGTCAGTAGCTATCTTGATGGTTTCATCATGTACACTTATGGTTTTAAAATACCGCTCCTTACCAAAAGGAGTTTTGTACTGAAGTACCGTTACGGATACGATTCTAGGTTGATGATTCAGATACCTCTAACCTCCATGTTTCAATAGTGGTACTAGAAATAGAACTAGTAACAAATATGCATTTTTGCCGTGCCTAATCTTGGCGAACTTCCCCAACTTTTGTGTGAATAGCGCGCATTTTATGTTCAACGAAATTGCGTAGAGTGGAGACGTCTTGCATGAGGATGTTAAAGGTTCATCTTGAAAGAGTTGCTAAACTCTTAAATAGATATTTTTACAGTTTCGGTAATTTTCTCATATTCTACTCAATCACCAAGCCATCTACTGAACTCTTCAATGTTAGAGTACATAATTAACCGGCTTGCTCCAACTTAGCGATACGTCGCTTATAGTATCGGTGGATGGGGCCATGGACTTGCCGCAAGTCTTGATTGGTGCCCATAGCTCGTTCTTCGTGAGTTTGCTCTTATAAGACCTCATCTACATCAGCAATAACATACAATGTGGCCATCATTATAGGGCGTTCTTAACGGTATACTAACTATTGGAATATTGGCTTTGTTACCAATTATCACGCGACTAGAATTTCGATAGTAACCATATACACTTAAATAACTTTTACGCTAATTGCTACATAAGCTTAAAGGATTCCAAAACAATACTATGAGAATGGAGCAAAGAAGGGTGAAAAAGTATTGATTAAAAGAATGTTAGAGTACATATTTGAACCGGTTTGCTCCAACTCAGCGATGCGTGGCTCTATAGTATCGGTGGTTGGGGCTTTGGACTTGCCGCAAGTCTTGATTGGTGCGCACTTCTAATTCTCTGAGAGTTCGCTCTTATAACACCTCATCTACAGCGACAATGTCATACGATGTGGCCATCACTATTTGGCATTGTTAAAGGGATCATAACTGTTGAAATATTAGCTTTGTACCAATTATCATGTGACTAGAATTTTGATAGTACCCATGAGACACTTAAATAATCTTTACTCTAAATTGGTACATAAGCTTAAAGGATTCTGAAACGATACTATGGGGAATGGAGCAAAGAAGGGTGTGGAAAAGTATTGATTAAAGAAAGCTTGATTAGAATGCTTGGAAAGCATATAAGGGGCATGATGATTACAACTTCTCGATGATTCTAAATGAGGAGATTCTTTCGCCTGTTATAGCACTCTATCTCTCTAGTAGATGGTGGAGAATGCTTTTTTAGAATGTTCTTACAAGATATGTATAACTTACAAAGTATCATGGCATGCATTACTATGTGAACTAAATATCTTGTCATACAAACCTATGTGCCAGAATATCTTATAAATATATAAGTATAATAGATAATTCTATAATTCTCTATAATACACTTACTTGTGCTCTTAATTGGCCTTTTATGTGCCATATTAGTGAGGATTTGGCCTAATCTTACCAGCCTGTTCACATCCTCTCTCACTTATCTTCGCGACTCTCTCGTTGCGCTTTTTGAACTTTCTAGATGGGTTGGTCAATTGCTAAGGAGTGTCTTTGCTTTCTTCAAGTTTTTCGTTGCCATATAATAGGGCACCACGATCCACTGCTTAGCTTATAGCTTTTGTTCGACGTGGTGGTCGACTTTGGTGCATTAGTGGTAACTTGTTTGGAGGTTCTTCTAACATCATGTCCTTATACTCCTCAAGAACATATTATGTTGGGGTAGGTGTGGGATCTGGCACCCTCCTTCAAATCATGGAATTTCTTGAGTTAAATGGTGGACAACATTTTTGTCTCTAACTCGAGTGCATGTTTTGTTGGACCATAGAAGCCTGGCTCCCATTTGAGATGATGAGAGTTAACAACTATACAAAGAATAGGCATGGGTTTGATTGAAGAACTCTATACCTCTGACCACCTAAAACGTTATCTATTGGGACAATGAGAAAGTTTAGAGTCCCGCTCCATGCTCCAATATTAACTGAAATGGATTAAGCGAACGCCAATAATTGGCGTAGCGGCTGAGTTCTTTTTTCACTGCACCGCTATCTTTCGTTCTCTTGAGGCCTAACCTCTTTGCCTCATCTTCGATGATGGTGGCTCCTATGTCAAATAGGGCATGAGTGGTTTTACCATTGATGGCAGTGAGCACGACATAAGTCCTTTCTTGACAATAGTGCAACTAGTGAGTCATTATGTTTGAGTGCACTAAACTTTTAAAGGAATCCAATTTGCTGGCGATTACTTAGTTGATGACTCTTCATATTGGGAGGTCTAGGCATTAAGAGCATTGCTTTTTGACAATCTCGTATCCGATGCGACCTACGTAGATAAAATTGATACTTCGGTGCTTCGTTGTTGCTTTGGTTTGTTTTGTCATGCTTCTCCTTGTCATAGTAGGATTTTCAGTTGCCTCCTGTGATGCGACTTTAACTCCCGTTATCTATTTTTTTTACCCTACTTTTACCTTAGCTACTCTTTCTTTCTTTGGACTGAAAAGAGTAATAAGTAGCGACTTTGCTTCGGTGATAGTAGTATTCAAGTGTTATACAACACGCCTCTTTATCTCAATCCTTGGATAGTCTTTAAGGCCATCCATAATGTAAAACATGGAGTCCTTGTTAGACATGTCATCTATTTCCAGCACAAGAGTAGTAAACTCCTTGATGTGGTCGCATATCGATCTTGTTTGTTTGAGTCAGTAGAGAGTAATACTTGTTTCATTCTCTGCGTTACTTAGAGGGAAATGCTGAGTTTTTGCTTGAATGCTTTCCGTGTGCATACTTGCTATGTCAGCATAATTAGGTTCATCTCGAAGAGAAAAAGATGCAGTATTTATTGGTATGAATTTGTCATGTACACCCATGGCTTTAAAGTGCTGCACTATATCGAAGAAAAAGATCTCCACTAAAGTGGCATTATGGATGCCATCACAAGTCGATGATTTATTTACCTCTAACCTCCATGTTTCGATAGGGGTATATGAAATAGGACTTGTAGCAAAGTTGCACTTTTATCATGGTCGTGCCTAATTTTGGTGAATTATTCTACTTCTATGAAGATAATGCGGATTTCATGTTCTACGAAATTGCACAAAATAGAGACATCTTGTATGAAGGTATTAAGATCCCTCTTGAAGGAGTTGCTGAACTCTTAAATAAACGTCTTCATAGTTGAATAATTTTCTCATATTCTACCCTAAATCATTAAGTTGTCTATGAAGCTCTTTAACATGATAGTTTTTACCTGAGATGGTTTTCCAACCCATGCTTTATTGTATTAGTAGATGGGGCCTCGATTTTATTACAAGTCTTACTTGGTGCGCGCTGCTCGTTTCTCCCGCGAGTTTGCTCTTGCGGCAGATTTTATGTAGCGGCAATATCCTACGACGTGGCCATCTTTATATGAGTGTTGCTAATGATATCTCAACTGCTAGAATTGTGATTATGATACCAATTATTATGAAAATAGAGTTTTAACAGTCCTTGTGCGACACTTAAATAATTTTTACGCTAAGTTGTTAAGTAATTTTAAAAGATTTTCGAAGCAATACCTAGGAATGGAGCAAATTAGGTGAAAGTATGGATGAAAGGAAGCTTCATTATAATGCTTGAAAACTTTAGAAGGCACTCGATGATTACAACTTTTTGATGATTCCAAATTGGGAGGGGGAATGGTGTTTTGGGAAGGGATGTTTTTTCCTATTTATAGAATTCCATCTCTTTGAAGTATGAAGGAGATTACTTTAATTATTCGGTAGAGAATGTTACTGTAGAAGGTTATCCCAAACTATTTTATAAAATATTTAAAACTTGCAAAATATATTGGCACGCATTCACAAGTGCACTGAATATTTTGGTATTGAAACTAGGTGTCAAAATATGTTATATATTATATAAAATTCTATTATAGAGAATTCTATAATTTTTTAGGATATAAGATTAATTGAATCTTATGTGAGCCTTTTATGTGCCATCTTAGTGACGATTTTGGCCCAATTATAAGATTAATTGTTTCCTCGCGTCCGGATCTTCACGCTATCGATCTCTTTCTCCGGTTGCCGATCACTTTTTTCTTCCTCTATTCATCTCTTTCTCTCTACTACTGCTTATTATCCTCCAGCCACATTTCAAGAGCTTGAATACATTAGCTACTTCTACCATTAGTAATGGCGTTAGTTTTTGTGTTCGTTTTGGTTGAAATTTTGATTTAGGTGTTTTTAGATCATTACTTCTGACTGATGTGAGAGATTAGATCGAATTTTGATCTGAACTGAGTTCTTATATTTTTGCTTAGTGTTACTGTCAATTGTACATATATAGTAAATTTCTAATTTTAAATTTTCCTTTGGTGAGTTTTGAGAGTAATCTCTAAACAGCTCGAATTAGTCTTACAGATGGTTTTCGGAAACTACGAGATAGTTAGGAATTAGATGGATATACAAACAAATCTAATAAAATATATAAATTATCACATCACGTTCATTAATTGTAAGAGGTACTAACCAATTTTATGGCGATTCTAAATGTCTTATAATTATAAATTTTAATTATCCATAATAAAATAAAAATTGAACATAATATCATCTCAATGATAAGCATCACATACTTATGGCCAATTGAATATACAAATCACATAATTGAATTTTATAAGTACTTAAATATACCATTTTGGTGACTAATAAACAATCATAATGCAAATTCAAATTATAAGACAACACATCCTTCGTTTAACGAACAGAAGGAAATAAACTTAAAAGCAAACTCTAAAATTTATGGTTTTCAGTTGCCATCAAAAGAAGAAAAGGTGATGACTTAACTTCAATAATGAAGTAACAATATGCATCAGCAACACATCAAACCAAATCAACTATTATGTAAAGTTATATCAATATAGGCATCATAGAATATAATGCAAATCATAATGCTAACAACATGATTGGCCAATTCACACATCACTTGATAAAAGCATGTTATCTATTTACAAATACTAACAACAACGGAAAATATATGATCTCCAAAATAAATTAGAATTTCATAATTAAGAGACAATAATCTTTATTGAAAAATTATTGGTTTCTAAATTTTACTCTGATACCAGTTGCTAATTTTTTTTAATTCTATATAACGATCAATTCACATAGATTTTAATTGGCAGGTATAGAAATTTAATAATTTTCATAATAAACTTAAATGAGAGAGGAAAAATACCTTCATCTATAGTGTGTTTTTTTTTTACCAATTATTTGTCTTTGAAAAACTTCAGATGTAGAACAAAAAAAGAGAGACGACAAGATCCATCTTTGAAAGGATTATACTGATTACATATTAACCATCTAACGGATAGAATATGTAACTCGAAATAAAAGACTACATTCACTGTCCACTATCTATAATAATAAATAATATATAACTCGTAAAATCAACCGATAGGATTAAGAAATTTTAATTTGTTAACCCAATTAAAATTTAACATATGAACCGTATCCAACATTCAGTTCCAAAAATGGATTAAATTAACGTAATATGAAAGTTTTTATCTAGAGTTATGAGTTTAAACAAGAAGATTTATAAAAACTTATATTTTATTTTTTACTAAGTAATGGTTAGTTTGTAAAACTAGAATGAGTTATTTTTTTATTATTTATACAAGTATAAACTATTTACCAAAATACTAATAAAAATTTTAATTTATTAAATACAAATAAAACTCTAATATAATAATTTAAATAATTTAATTATTTGATAAATATAAATTAAATATGGTAATATAATATGCCTAAGAATTATGTTATCATGATTCAAAATTTGATTCTTAAGGAATGAATCGAACACTCTCTAATATGTAGCAGTTCTGTTTTAGGGTGTGTTTTAAATGCCCGTAACTAAGTTTCATGAAAGTGAAAAGTAAAATATAAAGTTTCTTGAAAAATAAAGTGGAAGTGAAGTTAACTGTTTGTGTTTCAATAGTTTTTGAAAGTGTGTTAAAAATTGAAAAATATAATTGTATTAAGAAGTGTGCAAATAAAAAAATTAGAATTGGAGTTCCGTATGTGAAAGTGGAGTTCTAAGTTCCTTGTGTAATTGAAACATATGAATTATTCGGAATTCAAAATTTGACGAGATAAAATTGAGTTACGGGCGTTTGAAACACGCCCTTACAAAGTGGAGAAGATTCGTCTGAAAACTTGTGCATCATCTTTCCAACTATCCATCCAAAAAGTGCGATTTGAATTTATATATTTTTTAAACCGAAAAATAACTATTAAAAAGTGACTATTTAAAACTTAATTACTGTAAATAATTATTAAGAGTAAGTTAAATTTTTATATTTTTTATAAAAATATTGTTAGAAGTAATTTTTTTATATTTTTTGTAGCTAAATTAATTGAGAAGTGATCTTTAATTTTAAAAAATTGAGTTATGGATGAAAAGAATACACAACGACAAAATGACTAGCTACTGCTTCCTTATTACCGCCAGCGCTATTGTCCACGCGTCTTTTGATAATTGGTCCTAACACGCGTTCCACGTAGTAAGCGCCTGCTCTCGTTCAGTAAACATATTATCATCAAATGAAATGGATCCTCGACCTGATCGATCGAAAGAGTGAAAAAAACAACAGAACTACTCCCTGCGCCGCGGTCGCTGCGTCTGCTTTTTCTTCTTGATAGCGAAAGAAAGAAAGAAAGGAATGCGAATCCAGATGCAATCGGTTCTCTTGATCTTGTTGGTTGCTCTTTTCAGCTGCGCTGCACCGTCGCAAGCTCTCTACTCCGCTTCCTCTCCGGTTGTTCAACTCAATCCTTCCAATTTCAAATCCAAGGTTTGTTTATTTGTTTTTCCTATCTAGTTGTCTGCTTTCATTTGAACGAAGAATTCCACGGATCACTAGCTCTCCGGCTGTTAACTACTCGAAATCTCTCTCGTATTCATCAAACAATAGATGTAAGGACTAAAGAAGCTTTGATCATTTTGAATTGTGATGGTGCATTCGCTGTCAGGGCCCATAATTATCTGATAGCGCAATGAAAGATATGAAGAACATTTTTGGTAAATCAATAGATCTTTTGACAAGTTCTCAGTTATGAATTTTTACAATCAGATAAATTAATATCATGAAGTCACTGAGGAAATGCAGATTTGACCGGCCATATTTAATATAATCTTTCATACATGGTGGGGATCTTGGGAGTGATGGTTACTGTCATAAGATAGTTAGTGCTGATTTATTATCAATTTGGATTTTTGGCCATTGCAGGTGCTTAATTCGAATGGTGTTGTTCTAGTGGAGTTTTTTGCGCCATGGTGCGGCCACTGTCAGAAACTAGCACCTGCTTGGGAAAAGGCTGCTAGTGTTTTGAAGGGTGTAGCCACTGTTGCTGCTGTTGATGCTGATGCCCACCAGACCTTAGCTCAGGTTTCATGATTGTTTCTTTAATTTTTAAAGTCTGACAGTTTGTCGCTTTGATAATAATGTGTTATCTAGACAAATCCCACTTCTAGGTCAATGTTTGCCTTTGCTTGAGATCGTTTATTTATTAAATTTGTGTCTGGTGATCGTTATCTTTTCTTTTCTCCAAGACCATCTAGTATCAGTGTTATTTGACTTACTGTATTTCTAGTTGTTATTTGTGAGGTTATTATAGCTATGTTTATGGCCTCCATTTCTCGATGAGAACTGTTGACAGGAAGGAAATTTCTTGCCCTTCTATTGCCATTTCCCTGTCTGGATCCCATGACTTGCTTGATTCAGCCACCGTCTAATTAATTTTTCATGCAAAAGTTTCTTAAACTTCAATTAATTGAGCAACAATTAAATCAGGCTGGGTATATAAGTTGTCTTTGTCAATGACAGTAAGTTGTTGAATGGTCAGGATAGTTTCTCAATGACCAACAGCTCAAGTCACATAAATGCATCAACTTCAAAGATCCAATTTCTGGTTGCAGAAAAATTGCTAATGAGTTTCTAACCGCATGCTGTGAAGATTTTGGTTGGCAAAATATGCCGCTATGATATCAGCAACAGAAACATTTTGGTTGCCATGTATTGCTTTTAGCTACAAAGTTATATTTTGGTTGCTATTTCTTCAATCAATTTGAAGGTCCTGTGAAGCTAACACCTGGTGTAGCTTTTTAGCCCTACTGCAGAAAAAGCCAACATTAACTACCAAAAAGGAGTTTCAGTTAAAAAATGAAAAAATACAAAAGAAGAACCCTACTGCAGTAAAAACCAACATTAACTACCAAAAAAGAGTTTCAGTTAAAAAATGAAAAAATAGAAAAGAAGGATAAATTAGCTTCAAGCAACAAAGTAATATGTCAATGTAGTAAGATATAAGTGATTTTACGCAAAGGTCTAATTTTTTTATTTAATCCCTAGAGCTCCTTGGTGGATAGAAATTTGTGACCCTTTAACACACCCTCAAATGTTTTTGTTATCCTAAACTACTAATATGTACACTTTTTGGGAGGGACAAGCCATATACTCTCTCATTTAACTAAAAAAGAAGATGTACAGTCTGTTAAAATATTTCCAAAATTGCCTCCAAAGAGGTCAAAGTTTTTGGTCCAAATCAGGTGGGTATTCAAATCATGTTCTAGGAAGTTAACTCCAGGCATATTCTATGGATTTTAATGTTTATTACCAACTAGTACTTGAAAATGCATATTGATCAGATTTGTCATTTCTCAGCCTCCCCACTAATCAAATTCCTAACCATTGTGCTACATAACTTTAGAAATTATCTTCTACGCTGGTTGTGTGATTGTTCACAAGTTAGTGGTTTTTAATGACTTTGCTACTTCCTCCAATATGAAAGATGTCACTTCTATCTTTGTTTGACTTGAAGAGAACTGTCTAACCTGACCTTAGGAAGAGATTGGTGTTTGCTGATCAAGTCTAGCCAAGTTAAGTGCCTAATTGTGTCTAGTGATTTCAAACTATCACTTGATTATGCATGGTCTTCTTAGATGAAGCCTTATAAACTAAAGTCATCATAAAGATTCTCTCCCCAAGTACACATTTCTTTCATTTCCATTTCCACTAGAGTGATAATGAGCGTTCCTGCTAACAGTCTACTTCATCTCAGCCGTTTCCTAGTTCTTCTATATGTATTTTTGTATATATTTTTAGCAGGGGTCTCTTTTAACTTTGGAATAAGCTTAGAAAAATATGAACCTTTTTGCCCTCTCTTTACTGGAGTCATTGTAAACAGTGATGCAATTATGCTCTACTTTCCTATAAACTGCCTGCTTTCCTAAAAGGTTTGTTTGCATACATCTGTAGCTTATGCTTATGTAAATGTCCCATTTCCATGGCCCCATATAATGGTACACCATTATATTTTTGTCAAATGAAATGTTTGACATTTTTAGTCATCAAGCCGCTGTTGTTACTGTTGTTTCCTGTATTGACTATAGTTGCTGCCTCTCTTTGTTCTTTCTGCAGTGGTGGTTGTTTTTGCTTTCCTTCCCTATGTTATAGGCTTAATGTAAGTTCAAAAGCTTGAAAGTGGATCCGAATAAAAAGTAGCTTGAATTTGAATCTCTGTTTCTAGTCTTTGCATTTCCATAACTTTGGTAAAAGACAAAAAGTATTGTTCAGGTTAATCCTCTGGAATGTTCTTATTTTGGATGTTCTGTCTTGATAGGAGTATGGAATTCGAGGTTTTCCCACAATTAAAGCTTTTGTACCTGGTAAACTTCCAATTGATTATCAAGGTGCAAGAGATACCAAACCAATTGTGGAGTTTGTACTACAACAGGTCTGCTATTACACATCCTACTGCTATTCATTATATTTCATTTGAGCCATTAACTTCAATGCGAGAAACTAAGGTAGAAAAAGTATGTAGCATGGAAGACTTTCTTGAAGATATAGTTTCTTGTCAATGGCTTGCAATAGATACATACAGCTGCACCAACTAGTACATGAGGCTTGCTTGTTGTAGTTTGTTTAATCCTGAAATTTATTAAGTGGTTTTTTTTCACGTTTCAGGTTAAGGCTCTCCTTAAAGAACGGCTAAATGGCAAAACTGGTGGACATACAAATGAGAAAACTGACAAAAGCGAACCAAGTGGTTCAATAGAGTTGACATCTAAAAACTTTGACGAACTTGTCTTGAAAAGCAAGGACCTCTGGGTTGTCGAGTTCTTTGCACCTTGGTAAATTAATTATGCTCTATCTGATTAAATTAGCATGCCAGCTATCAAATCTGAACTTACTGTTTTGAGATATAACTACTGTGTGATTTTGAACCATAAGTAGAATTGCAACGACAACCATGATTGTCTACAAATGAAAACATAGATTTCACCATATTGAACTCGAACACTTGGCATGTAAATGTAAAAATCACATACAGACACATGTAAAACAGTCGCATTAGTCTTATGTGTGATAGTCGTAGTAAACAAGTTGATAGTTCATATTACAATCAGATTTTCATTTACTTTGTGGTATATGACCTCTGCGTATGCCGATAAGGAAATATTAGTATGAGAACCTTACTAGAAATGGTAAAGGCCTAGCTACCTACGTTATTGATTTTGTATTCAGAGACATAAAAATGCTCTTCTGGAGCCGTTCCCATTTAGTGGGATGAGGATGCTGTTGTTGTTGTTATAGGTGAAGTACTCTTCTGAATTTCTTGTAGTAGATTGAAAGTTTTGATTCATAATAGAGTTGTTTAGAGGATGTACTTCAGTGGCAGAGTTCAAACATGAAGGACAAGTTTAGTTATAGTTCTGGAAGGTTAGAAAATCTTTATTCATATGGTGTACAAAGTTTGCTGTTTGTTTTCGTTTGGTTTTAGTTAATCATGCAAAAGAGTTCAATCATATACTGAGAAACTAAAGTTGGTGTTTGCAGCCATAACATGTCATTTGCCAATGGCATCCTGATTCATTTAACTTACTCTGGGGAAAAGGTCCTTGTGATAACCCCAAGTGAACTGTTAATTTCGGAAACATGAAACATTAATTTTGAGTCTATTTGCAGGTGTGGACATTGTAAAAAGTTGGCACCTGAATGGAAAAAGGCTTCCATCAACTTAAAGGGTCAGGTTAAACTTGGACATGTGAACTGTGATGCAGAAAAGGTTAGTTAGCTATCAGGGAATTCTGGTCAACTTATTCTAGAAAGTTATTATGTTATAGCCCTTTACCATGTTGTTGATATCTTTTGTACTCAGTCCTTGATGAGCAGGTTTAATGTGCAAGGATTTCCTACTATTTTGGTTTTCGGTGCTGACAAGGATAGTCCATTCCCTTATGAGGGGCCTAGGACAGCTTCTGGAATTGAGTCATTTGCTCTTGATCAGCTTGAAAAAAATGCCCTTCCGCCAGAAGTGACTGAACTAACTGGCCCAGTAAGGACCTCTCTTTTACTGACTTGAGTTAGATGTACAGTCTACCTGTTAGTTAAAGATCCTTCTCACTGTCTGTAGGATGTTATGGATGAAAAATGTGTACCCGCTGCCTTATGTTTTGTAGCTTTTCTCCCTGATATCTTGGATTCAAAAGCTGAAGGCAGAAATAAGTATATTCAGCTTCTCTTAACAGTTGCCGAGAAGTTCAACAAGAAGCATTATAGGTATGTGTAAACTAGAAATGCTTTCCCACTTGTTTATATTTGCATCAAAGGGGATCGACATATGTACTTGTTTTATATCATTGATGTCAGTTGAATTGTGTAGAAGCTGTGTGACAACAAATAAGGACGAAGTATCCACTATTTTGGAAACCGTTATAATCATCAAATGTGCAAATGTTTTCTTTCAAACTAATGTCTTCTGTGAACTAATGTTGATCTAACTGTCAATTGTCCTCCTAAAAGATTTCTCTGTTGAACCAGCTTGAAAAATTATTTTCATTATATATGAAGTTCAAGTACTACTAATTTCATGCCAGCATTCCTTTAAGTTGTATATTTGAACAAATAGATTAAGATGAATCCATTTATTTGCATCCAAGGCTAGGGAACTAATAGGTGAAACATTCCATTTATTCATGATTTTAAAGTTATCATTCTATGTAGGTAGGAAGGAAAGGTAAGTAAACTAATCTCTTTCTGAAGAAGGTGCACTATTCTGTATCGGTCCTGCCCATACCTAGTTCTACCTCCAAAATCTACACCAAGAAGCATGCCATTGCATCGATTTTGTGATTTTTACCGATTTTCAGATCAGATGGTGTTTGTAGATGAAAACAGGCTATCTAGTATCTCGAGCAATAAATTTTACTGTTGTGCTTATGTAATGAACAACTTAACATCAGTAGGGTATTTGTTATAGTCATAAAATCGTTCTTTATGGTGCTGATCAATTTGTTGTTATGCTTTGTCCTATTCTGAGTGTAGTGGCAGATGATAACTTATAAATTTTTTTCCAAATCATCTCTCTTGTTGGCAACCTCCAAAAAGTTTGGAATAATTTTCTATATAGCACATGCCTATGCTCTCATGAATGGCAACATTATTAAGTGCATTTCGCTATCAGCCAACTGAATTTGCTTGCTTTTCTATTCTTGAATTGAGTTTACATTGCAATATGAAGTAATCATGGTCTCGTTCTAATCAGTGAATATGCCTTGCAGCTTTCTATGGGCAGCGGCAGGGAACCAACCTGATCTTGAGAAACAGGTTGGTGTCGGTGGGTATGGGTATCCAGCGTTGGTTGCTTTAAATGTTAAGAAGAATGTCTATGCTCCTCTTAAAAGTGCTTTTCAGCTAGAGCAGATCAGGTAAGACTGTTCATTCTGTCGTTAGTACATCATGGTCTCATCTTGGTTTGTGTTTCATAGCATAAACTAAAAATGGTGGCATTGTGGCAGCGAATTCGTAAGGGAAGCTGCGCATGGTGGCAAGGGTATTCTCCCTGTAGAGAAGGCTCCTAGTATTGCCAAAACACAGCCTTGGGATGGTAAAGATGGAAAGATCCTTGAGGAGGATGAGTTCTCACTTGACGAGCTAATGGGAGAAGAAATCCCCTCAAAAGAGGAGCTTTAGCAAACTGAACAAACAATTAATAGAAGTTCCTTGTTTGGTCAATGCAAATGCATGGATATGTCATGATTGAGATTTACCCAAGTTTCCTTTGGACTAACTTAGACTCTTCCAATTAGATGAGAACTGCTCAGTTGCAGAAATAATTTTTGCTAGACCAGAACCTTTTCTAATATATATTTTAGTCTCAACGGCAGCTGTATTCCTTTTCTTGAAAACGTATGAATATCCCATATGAAACATTGGAGTGGCTTGTCACATGTTGAATGAGTTTTGTTGGGGATGCATCATTAATGGCGGTACAACTTCCGTATGTTCATTTCATGGATTGTAAATAGCGATTGATCTACTTTCTATTGTTTAGGTAGTTATGTACAAGCTGAGTTCTTGAAAGAAGAGTATTACATGATAATACAAAGTAGCTGGAATTTTTCTCCTTGCAACAATGAAGAAGAGCAAACATATACACGCAGTTAATTCATTTTGCTCATTCCTGGTCTCCAATACAATTTTCGTAAATAAACTGTAGTCGGATTCCAACAACATGGCTATTGGTGTAGTTAGAGTTCTCAACAACTGTGCATGGAATTGTCTCTCTTATTTCTTAGACAAAAATAATTCATGCACGTGTCTCCGATGATTTTCAAACTAAATATTTGACATCACCTCTCCTTGTATATATTGTGACGTTGTCTTATTCAAATGCAATGTATGAAACCTGATCCTTGTATCAACTTTTTATATACAAGATTCTACCAATCTAATCTAATCTCATCATGATTTCCTACTTTGTACGAGTAGATTGAAAATAAATTGCTTGAATGTATAATGGATAGAGTCTATTGCATTCTAAAAGCATTCTAATCAAGCTATACATACCATATGTTTTCTATTTCTAGGAATACCAATGTAAGTATTAGATGCATGGGTGTCGATTAAGACAAATGGAGTTGCCCATAGCTTATAAAGCCCTAAAGAGAAAGCTAGGTGGACCATGTGAAAGTAAAACCTATTTGACAGACGTCCTCACATTGCGCTGTCACATGTGGGATTGAACTTATAGGTTCTAATACCATGCTAGAAATTTGAGTCGCGAATCTAAAATCTTAAAAAAGAGTGGAGGAAAAATTCATGGTTATAAACGCGCAAAAAAATTGTTGGCAGTTTACGTTGTCATGTGTGTAAACGTTCTCTGTGCCTAAGCTTGTAAATCTAATATCATATTAGAGTCATGGAAATGTCGGACTAAGAGATGAAACTTATTCAACCTTATTATCTTTTCAATATTACTACAAATACATATGTATAGTCACCATACATAGCAAATAAAAAATATCAGATATATGTTGATACATACTAACACTCCAATTTAAATTGGTGTAAAGATACACTCGATGTCCAATTTGCTCAGTGAGTTATAAAAGATTTTACTTTAGACACATTTTGTGAATATATCTGCTAACTATATTTTTGAGCTCACAAAAATACCCAGTCAATTTCGCCTCTAATTGTCTTTGATAAAGTATCAATCAACTTTAACATGCTTGGTGCGATCATATTGAATTGA
Organism: Acanthochlamys bracteata; assembly: GCA_019914995.1. Taxonomy (NCBI): domain Eukaryota; kingdom Viridiplantae; phylum Streptophyta; class Magnoliopsida; order Pandanales; family Velloziaceae; genus Acanthochlamys; species Acanthochlamys bracteata. Next base: position 3,260,562 of record CM034145.1, read on the forward strand.
ATTATAAGTAATATTTATTATAGCCTTATTATCACAATATAGCATCATAGAATCTTTTAGAGGAAAATCAAACTTCGTCAACAATATTCGAAGACGTAGAAGTTCACAAACTCCATCTGCCATTTCTCTGTCTTTAGTTTTAGCAGAAGATCGAGAAACTACCTTATGTTTCCTATTCTTTCATATGACTAAATTATCACTAACAAAAGTAAGTAGGTAGATGTGGAGCGTCTGATGTCTTATCTCCTATCTAGTCTTCATTAGTAGATCTATCTATATTCAAGGTTATATTTTCTAAATAATAATTCTCTATCTAGTGTTGTTTTCCAATATCTCAAAATTCTGTTCATAGCTTCCATATAATACACATTTGGAGAATGTATAAATTGAATAATAACTAATAACACTCATTGCATAGACTATATTAGGGCAAGTATGTGATAAGTAAATTAATCTACCAACCAATAGTTGATATTTCTGCATAAGTGCTAGCATTTGATCAGGGTGTTGATCTAAATTATGATTCTCAATAATTAGTGTATCTACTAGTTTGCAATCAGACATTCCTATCTCCATCAATAAATCTAAAACATATTTTCTTTGTGATAAAAAAATACCTTCTTTAGATCTTGTCACTTTAATGCCTAAAAAATATTCAACCCTCCAAGTTTTTAAATCTCAAATTCAGAGGATGGATACTCCTTTAATCTCTGAATTTTATCATTGCTTCTAATCATCATATCATTAATATAATTATTAAATCAGTTATCTTATCATTATGTTTATTCATGAATAATATATGACCATCATTACTCTATCGGTAACTATATTTGCTTGAGGTTTGGTTAAATCTGTCAAACCATACTTGTAGAGATTGCTTTAGCAGATACAATGTCTTTTTTAACTTGCAAACATTGTCAGTTCTTTCGTTACATCATATCCAGATGTAAGCTTGATATACACTAATACACTTCTTCTTCTAATTCACCACGAAGAATTGTGTTTTTTATATCAAACTATTATCAAGGTTAATAAAAAATTGCTGTTAGAGAAAGCAATATCCTAATGGTATTAACTTTTGTAACTGTTGCAAAAATATGATGATAATCTACTTCATAGATCTGTGAGTATCTATCTCTTAACCGTTAACATTGTCTTATACCTCTAGATCATTTCATCTTTTTTGTTTTTAATGTTGTAAAATCAACTTACAACCAACTAATTTCTTCCTTTTCTAGTAGTGGTACTATCTTCCAAGTTGAATTTATTTGAATAGCCTACATCTCCTTATTCATAGCCAGAGTCAATTTAGAATCGGATAGGTTTTCTTTACTACTATCAGGAGTAGTCATAGCTGCTACATAATTAATAAAAGTCTTGTATGACGGTGACAATTTATGTGAAGACACATGATTAGCAATATAATTATTTTAAGACTTTTTTTTTGGTTAATATCTCTCTGGAGATTTTGCACGATTTTTTCTATGTGTTAATTGGTAACTCCTATTCACAGTTGTGAATTATTTTATAGTTTGTTGTGAATTTTAGAACTTACCTCAGAGATACTCGCAGAACTTTGAGCGGGTACTGTTGGTTGAGAAAAAGAGAGTTCTTCCACCTGTTCTGTTTCTCTTGGCACAGTTTCAATAGTACCAATCTCCTGTTGAACCAACTCATAGCTTTCTGATTGGTTCTGACTGTATTTAGTGTGTGTTGAGATGTTATCAAGCTCAACAATAAGTAAATTTAGATCTTCACTAATCTCTATTTTTTCCTGAATATTAGAATGAGATGTGGGATCTTTATAGTATATTTCTGACTAAAAAATGTCATGTCTATAGTAACAAAAGTATGACATAAAGAAAGATAATAGCATCTACAATATTTCTGATGAGGACCATATCTAATAAATATGCAATATAAAGCACACGGATCTAATTTATCCCGTTGCTTATTTTATAGAAGTACAAATGCAATAGATCTAAAAATATGAGGTGGAAGTGAGAGAGTAGATTCTATAGTGACATGCATAGATAAGAATTCAAGAGGGGCTTTAAAATTTAAAACTTTAGACAGTGTACGATTTGTTAGATATATTACAAATTGAACTGCATCTATCTATTATTATTTTGGGGCATGTGCACCAAATAATAAATCAAGAGCTATCTCTAAAATATATTTATTCTTTCTTTCAGCTATTTTTATTGTAGTGTTTGTGAACAAAAGGTTTTAAAAATAACACCTTTTTTTTTTAAGATAATGGGCCATAGGTGTATTGACGTATTCTCCCTCATTATCCAAGTGTAATATTCAAATTGGAAGAAAAAATTGAGTCTGTACCATTTTATAAAACTGTATAAAATATCTACAAATTTACTTTTACTTATAATATATAACTATTTCATACTAGTGCAATCGTTCACTAATATCATAAATCATCTAATTATAGTAAGTGACTATACCTAATTTTAGTCGGTATCTCGATCAAAATTTTTTCGGTAGCTAATTTATCGACTAAAATTACATTTCAGTCGGTAAATTTACGGTCTAACTACATGTTGGTCACTAAATAGTAATACTATCTACGGAATAATATTCATTTTTTTCCTCTCTGCTCACGGCTTAGCTCATCTCTTACTCTCCCGCTCCGGCTTCGAATTCCCCACTTGATTTCAGTTCGTCTCTTCTACCTCCAGTCTCCTCTTTGTCGACCGCCGCTGCCTCCGTCATAGACGTGCCAGCGATCGAAGCTGCGATCTCGCTGGCGTGTGTGCGAGCCCTACTTTCGCCGTCGTCGATTTCGTCAAAACTATACCACTAGAATCTAAATTTACCTTCTCCTCATTCTTCTTCTCATTCTTCTATCATTAATTTCTCTTCCTTTCACCGCCACTACCTCCGCTCACGGTTTATTGGATGTTGAGAGGCCATCCGCTCAGGATCGGCATAGGAGAGTCAAATTGCTCGGGGAAACTTTGCAGTGATGTGGAGAGTCGACGGGCCTCCATCTCTATTGTTAGAGCCGCATCAACACCAAATTGCTACTGCTGCTGCTCCTGCCTCAATATTCATGCTAGCCGGCAGGTTGATCTATTACTCTTTTTACTTTTTTTGATTGTGTTTTCTGTTTGACACTGTAAAAAACAGATTGGATGTTTAGCTTGGAATGTTTATATTGGGTGACATTTATGTGTACATGTGTTTTTATGATTCCATGAATGGTTAAAGGGAATGCTGAATCCTAGAAGTTTGGTGTTTGAAGGTCTTTTTTTTCTGGATGAAATTTTCACCTCCGTAGGTAATTTCATGGGAGAAATGGGAGCTTTTAATGATGTTTTAACTAGGAAGTGTTTCGTTCCCTTTGTTTTAAAAAAAAGATGCTTTTGTTTCAAGAATCGTTGGGGTCTCATTTCTGGGCGATGCTAGAGAGTATTCCATCTTAATATCTGTTATTGGAAAAAGGTTGGAAGTTTGGAACATTGATACTGAATCAAAGACAATCAATAGAAACTTAAAATCTGAGAACTAATTTAGCCATGCATACTATTTATTTTTTGGAGAAAAGAAAGGAAGCTTTATGTTTGCTTGAGTTATCATTGATTAGAAGCTTCTTGAATATTGACTACCAAAGATATGGATATGTTGGTAATTATTTCCTTAATTAATATGCATTAAATGAGTGATACATCTTTGATTAGCTTTTGACGATGTTTAGCAATATTTTTGTGCCTTTACGTGCTAACTCGTAATAGTTATGCTCCTTAACAGGTAAATAAAATATCTTTGAATTAGACTTTCTCCAAATGAATTCGATTAGTATGATTACTTCATGTAGACTGAAAAACACTAGTGGCGGTAATGTTTCCAGATGATTGGCTTCCAGATGAAATGAATGAAATGAAATTTAGTGATGTAAGTTGATGTCTTTTGGTTGATTCTCGTTAAGTGCCATTTGTTTCGTATTTCCCTTCACCTTCGTTCACTCTATTTGTGATCAAATAGTGGGGTTAAAGAAGGTCCTCATCTTCCACAATAATGTGTCTATGATTGTTTCACTTGTAGGATTGCAATCATGGTTAAGGATCAATGACAGAGCTATAATTTTGAAAATTTATCACTTTATTTGTAATTGTTATTAAATTGGTCATTATAAGTTTTGATGAATATTGACGTTGATGAATGTATATACTATAAATAAATTTTTTGACGAATGATGTGTAATTTTGATAAAATATATTGAATATTATTTATCATTTTAATGAATGTTTTTTGTAATATTGATGCATAATATTGGATATAGCAAAATTTCGTCGATATCTCAAAGTTTCAATCAGTAATTTCAATTACTCACTGAAGTATTCACTCTGTGATTTGAAATTACCTATTGAAAGATTTAATCGTAAATTTAATTTATCCACTGAAATTTAAATCGGTAAGTGGAATTTATCCATTGATATTTCAATCGGTAATTTGTTTAAATTATCGACTAAAATGAAACAGTCGGCAATGCATAGTAATTTATCAACTGATTTTGTATGTAAATCTGTACATGCGTTATCGACGACTCGTTACTGACTGAATACCGACCAAGCTTTTTTTTTTAGTCGGTAATATTCTTTACCGACTAATTTGTTTGTACCGACTAAAATTTTCAGTCGGTATAAGGTAAATGTGTGGTAGTGTAATCTCATTTGTCAGGATATTATGATGTAAACAAAAATATGGATACAACAGAATAAGACAGTTCAATTATTTAGTGATTTACGCAATAGTCAACAGTTTATTTGATAGGTAGGAAAAAGCAAGCAATTCTGTAGAGTTAAAGATGGTGTCAATAGTATTGTCATAGCAGTTGTCATTTGCAGATGTCACATTATGTCTAATTGGAGTAGTTGTAGTATGAAAATTTTTCAGATTAAATGTCATACGATCTGCGCCTTCAGAATCTAGAATCTAGAATCTAGAATTCATCTTGTATTCTTTCGAGAATCTGAAATAATATCTAGAGCATAGATTTTATTACCTAAAGGTAAAACTTCTGAACTAACTAGTGCTTCTGTATAGAGCTTCTTTTTATTTTACAGCTTCTCTACCCACAAATCATGATAACCAACTAATTTAAAGCATGAAGTATGATTGTGACCAGTCTTACCATAATCTGTATACATAACCCCATATTAGTTAGACAGTCTTAATCCATCAAGGTTGTATTCGGATCGATTTAAATTGGATTTGATTTGATCAGAATTGGTTTAAACTAAGCTAGGTTCGGTCTAGTTCGATCTAGTTCAATCTAGTTCAATCAGTATTGGGTCAGGTTAGGTTGGTCGGGCCGATACTAGTCATTTGGGTAGGGGTGGCAATATGGATTGGTGGATCAGTTTCGGATCGACTCATTTAATAATCGGGTTAAATTCGTTCAACCCTAACCCAATCCATAAATTTATACGGGTCAAAATTGTCAACCCTAATCCAATCTACTAATAACCGGATCAAATTCGGGTCGACCCATTTAATAATTAAAATTATTAATTATTAATTATATATTTTTAAGCTTCAGCGAAATTATAAAATCAGTTCGAATAAAAGTACACGATATTTTTACTAACGAGATATAATTATGTCTGACAAAATATGCATTTCTTAATGTCTTCATCGACCCTTCAAATATCCAAAAAAATTATTATTTTTATTTTTTCAAAATATATGATAACATCTGTAATTTATGATTATAAATACATATTAATAATTTCAATAAAAAATTTGATAAATATATCTATCTAACAAAATTTTCATAAAAATCTTTATACGAAATCTAAATTCGTCATTAAAAATACCTATATAGTAATATTTTCGATAAAATTATAATTTTCATTTTACACTATTTTATTAAAATATAAAAATAAAGAATTAATTATAAATACAATATAATTTAATAGTTTGTAAATAACTATTATCGATTATTTTTATTGTCAATATTTTATTATACGGTAAGAAAAAATCAAGAATTGTTCGTTCAAAAGATGATATTTCGAGTTGGTAGGTCAATTTCGGATTAATCCGGGTCGACCCATTTAATAACCGGGTCAAATTCGTTCAACCCTAACCTAACCCATATATTTATACGGGTCAAATTTTCTAACCCTAACCCTGATTAAACAGGTCGGTTTCGGATTGAATTTTCGGGTCGGGTCATATATTGCCACCCCTACATTTGGGTCAGTTCAGGTTAGTTAGGCTGAGCCGGTTCAATTAGGCCGATCAATTTGGATCGACTTGTTGGACTGGGTTGGATTAGATTAGCCTCCGTCGAGTTTGCCGAGAAGAGTAAGATCAATTAGGCTGTTGGATTTCACGTCGACTCTTTGGCAGTGAAGCAGCAGTAATCGGGTGGCAAGCAGCAAGATCGATAGGCATGTGAATAAGGCAGCGACGATCTGGTAGTGAGGTGGCGGCGAAACGGCATTGTCAGTGGTAAGTAGTGCGAAAGCTGGAGTTAATATGAGTTGCAACAACGATCCTGTATTGAGGTAGCACTGGTGGACAACGTCCTGTCAATATTTTTTTTCTTCCTTTTTTTCCTTATTTTCAAAATTTTAGCAACATACTTCAAGAGTTAATAGCTTCTAACGGTGAACAACAATGACAATGATGCACTAAATTCATGGCTACCCAGATCAACACCAGGTGACGTGCTAGAATATTGACAATGACAACTAGTTCTATCGGATCAAGTTCATCTAGCAAAAAAACACTTACACTAGATAATGGTACTAGCGACATAGCTAGTGCTCTTCAAATTGAAGCCACACGTATGCATACCTGCGATTCCGTTGAATATCCAACCTTATACTGCCCTAACCCATCTGTCTCACCTCTTGAAGAATAATGGTTACTTTTATTCGAAAGAAAGAAAAAAGAAAGTCGAAAGAAGAAAGAGTTATCTAAGGACGAGGACCTCCTACATCCTCAAATCCCTGTTCTACTAGTCAGGATGACATAATGAAAGATTCCTTTTAATTCGTACACCATGCACACCTATCTCTTCTAAACAATTACTTAACCTGAGTGAGTCTTTTTCTAATTTTCTCACAACCCATAATCTCCTTATAAACACTAGTGCTAATCATTCATTCATTCGATCTACAAGACATGGCAACTGCTCCATTAAGGAGTACTTGGTCATGGAGGCAATATCGTCGAAAGCTAAATTGGAAACATTGTCCATCATGACCCTACTAACTATGTTTTGCTGCTCCTAGCTGACAGTTTTCTGTCTCTTGCTTCAACTTCAACGATGCCTATATTATAAACTAACGAAATTAAATTAAAAAGAATTGAAGTTGTTTTTAATAATATATTCAAAATGGTTAACTTTGTTTTGAAGTAATCGATCGATAGCATTCTTCTTATTTAAAAGGTTAATACATATTCACTTTCAAAAAAACCTTTTACGACATAAACTTGAATATTACTTGCATTACAATTTGAAATAAGATTTGCAATGTGTTTAGCAATTGTGACTTTTGCATGTGAAGGACCATAAGTTTTTTAGTTGTGCATGCTTTCCAATTCGATGTACATCATATAAATACATATAAGAAGGTAATCCGCCTTACACAGATATAATTTTGTAGATTAATTTAAAATTTTGAAACATCATATTATGTAGTAAGGCCGTAAGAATAAGCTAGATTGAATATAATAAATAGTAATATTAACATATTTTTGGTATCTATTTTTTAATACGAAAAAAATGAATATATCCACTGCAACTCCGTTAAGTTTTCTTAGTGTTATTTTGGTTTGAAATTGAATTCCCATGTCTATATACGTAATTAATTCTGTCACTTACTTATCCTATGTTTCTTATATATACTATATATATATCAATGTTTTATTTTAGATACACAACGAATTTATTTCAAAACATAATATATCAAATATGTATGGTTAACAAGTTATTACATGCTTATTGAATAACCAATATTCAAAGTAACATATTCGCTTATGTAGAACAAATTTAAGCAGTATTATCTAGCATGATCTTTACATTCTTAGCATATATCACTAGGTTCACAAATACTACTTCTCCCCAATCGATAACTTTCTGAAAGCCCATAACATTTTTATTTGATGACTTTATACTATAAATCTTCTTTTATTAATTTGGTGAGAGGGATGTACATAGTGTATTTCTAATGCAGATTGGTTTTGTCGATAGAGATTGTTGAAATTATTTGTGTTGTTCGAAGGAGTATAAAAAATCTATATCAGTGGCGATGTTATAAGCAGTGCTGAATTTCTTTGGAAGAAGAGTATAGAGGATCAGAACTTTTTCTATGTAATACAAATGGACAACTAAGTAAGAGCAATAATTTTTTTTTGGCTAGATAGTCGGTCATGATTCAATATCAGTACTTTGGTAACGTAATATTTGACACCATCTACCGTAAGAATATGTATGATATGCCATTGCACTATTTATCAGAGTTAATCATCATATGCAGTCAATTCAGTTTCGTTGTACACTAGTTTTGGATAAGATAGAAAAATATTTTCAATGGCTTTTTGAGACATGGCTTGCAGCTATGGGCGGGCGTGATCCATTTTCAATCATCACCAGATCAATATAGAGCTATCACTACAGCTGTTATAAAGGTATTTCCAAACACTAGATAGATTTTGTTTATGGCATATTCGCAAGAAATTTGTAGAAAAAGTTTCGCTTGTTTATTTCAAGAGTTCAAAATTCAAGAAAAATATTAAGAGGTGTATTCGGAAAAGTTATATTCGTAACAGTTTTAAATCAAGGTGGGAGGAATTGATAACTACATATGAGTTGTAGGAGAATGAATGGCTTAAAGGATTATATGAGATTTGAAAAAAATGGGCACCAAATTATCATTTGGATACATTTTATGCAAGCATTAACATTACTGGACGTTCCGAAAGCATTTTTGCTACTTATAAGAATTTTTTTTCAGCTAACAACTCTTCGAGAGTTTGTATTGAAGAATGATAAGTGTTTCAGTAAAATGGTTGAAAAGGAAACAAAATTGTAGTAGAAAATATATACAAAAAATGTGTACAATAGGATCAGAAAAGAATATGAGAAAGCTCAAGCATATGTATTATATGATGATGAAAAGAGTAGTGATGACTACACCACTTACATTTACAAGTCTCAAGTGAAAGATGATCAGGGTCAGTGAAAAATGAAGTTTAATCCAGCCACAAAAGAAGGTAACTGTGAATGTAAATTATTTTAGTTTATTAGAATTCTTTATGTATACCTTATCAAGATTTTTTAAAGTTGTGAGATAGAAACACCAAATTACTTCATTATTAAAAGATGGATGAAAATAGCAAACAAATATAGAGTTGAGTACTTTAGTGGACCAATAAGTGGCTATGAATTTTGAGCTACTGAGAACTTCTCAACTCCATATGGTTTCCAACTAATTGGTTTATGAAGTTGTTGAAATCGATGAGAAATACTAGATATTGTTGCAGGCCTTACAAGAAATATCACAGTGTCTCAAGGAAGTAAGGAAGAATGATGATCAGAATAAAACTCTAATTGTCGATTCATGTACTATCAGTGAATGTTTACAAGCAACAGTTGATGCCTTTCAAATTTTACTTTTTGAATCCTAACATTTTCACAGACAAAGAGAAGAAAATAGAAGGAAAGATTTCTAAGAGCAATAGTAGAATAAAAGGAGGTTTGAAGAAAGCAATTATAAAAGTGAAAACAAAGACAGATAGGAGATATGCTTTTTGTAACAAGTATGCTTTTAAGCATGACAAGCGAAATTGTCCTAAAAATTCAAATAAAAAGAAGAAAGTAAGTGTAATTATTTGTTAAAGTTTTGACTCCTAATTTAGTTTCTTATATATTGGAATTCAATTTGAAATTGACTTTTGTCGTAACTTCTTTACATTGATAGTGGGACAAAAAAATGATGATAAAGAGAAAAATAGAAATGATGGTGAAAATTTACATAAAAGTGAAGATGAAAGCAGTAATGATGGAGAGAGCTATTAATTTGGAGTAGCTATTATAGTTTGTATGTACCATCAGCTAGTTATATACTATTTTGGCACTTTTGGATAAACACTTTGATATTGTACTCGATCTTCTTACAGTGTATAGTCGTGATCCTTTATGTATTTGAAAACGCTTGCAAGAAGTAGCAAAGGCCAGTAAAAACAATTATGAAAAAGGACAGAGAAAAAAATAGTGAAAAGAAAATATTGAAAAAGTTAATCTTCTATATTAACAACAAGTAGCTAAATGACACTGAAAAAAGAAACAACAAATAAAGGACCCTCAAAAAATACATAAAAATGAATCTTCTTTATTAATAGAAAAACGACAGTGAAAAAATAAAAATAATATAAAAGGAATGAAAAATGAAAATAGGAAAATAATTTGATTTTACTATTCACAAAAATAATTAACAAAAGTGTAGTGAAATGAAATAGAGCAATGAAAAAAATTCATCTTCTCTATTAACAGCATGAATTAGCAAAATGACAGTAAAAAACAAATATAAAGAAATAAAGACACTAAAAAAAAGCAAAAAAATTGGTCTACTTATTAATAGAAAAACGATAGTGAAAAGAAAAACAATAAAAAAAGGACTAAAACAATACCGAAAAAATTTAATTTTTGTTATTCATAGCAAGAATTAACAAAATAGTAATGAAAGAACAGTGAAATAAACACTAAAAAAATAATAAAAAAATTAAACTTCTCCATTAACATCAGGAATTAGCAAAATGACGGTAGAAAAAGAAAAAAAGTAACAATAAAAAAAGGAGACAAAAAAAGCGAAAAATTGGTTTTCTTTATTAATAGTAAAGCGGCAGTGAATAAAAAAAAGCAATGAAAAAGGGACTGAAAAAAGAAAATAGGGAAAAAAAATAGTCTTTACTATTCATAGCAAGAATTAACAAAACAGCAGTAAAACAATTAACAGTGGAATAAAGCATTGAAAAAAAAAACTATATACAAAAATAGTGAGAATAATAATCTTCTTGTTGTATGACATGCCACTTTCAAGCATTTACCAGAATCTTCTAACCAGTGTTATTGACATTCACTTCACAATTCTTAACATTCACATAAATTCACAATTATTGACATTCACATCTATTTATAGTTATCGACATTCACATCCATTCATATTTCATTCACAATTATTATCAATCGTATCTATTGACATTCCAAAAACTCCTTCCGTATTTTTAGAAAAGATACATTGCAAATGTCATCGAATTTAAATACATTGGTAAGTACATGATGGAAGATATTAGTCTCATCCAAGTTTCAACAACAAGACCATATGAGGCCGAGATTGAATCTAAAACAATAACATACACATTCAATCTAAAACACATAGTTCATGTCTTACAGATAGAAAAGTAAATACATAGCTCATTGTCTTGCAAATGGACAAGTATGGACATTCAAACTATGTCCTAGATTCAATCTGAAACAAACATTCACATTGGAGTTATATTTACCTCAGCCAACAAACAAGAGTTCTGCATTAACTTGTCTTTACATCAACACAACAGTAGCATGCAAAACAGAACAACACAACACACATCAACCTTCAACATCTCAGATTTTGTTGATAAAAAGCAGCAAATCAACATGCTCTTGTAGAAGTTCTACAGTAGTGACAACCTACAAAACAAAAGCAGCAAATAAAAAAGATTTCATCAGATCACATAATACCATCATCAAAGATTGTTTAATTTCCAAACAGAAATTATTCTATAAGAAAAACTTTACAAACGGAAGAGTAAGTGAGGGACATGGTTGCTGTTGAATTGGAGAGGTACGAAGAAGAATTTGGTGTTCCTTATGAAACCAATCTCACCTTTGTATAGACCTGCAGCATAACAAGCTCTAACAAGTTCAAGAGATATAAGAAATCGAACAAAAAGTTATAAACCGCGAGAAAGCTCATCATCACCAGAGCTTATTAATCATCCATTCAAAAGACTGAATGGTGATAAGAATATTTGATTCATTCCTATATTTGGAGTGCTTAATTTAGAAAGATTTTATTTACAAAAATTAGATTTTATTTTATTCTGAAAAAATTTGATTTGGCTTGATTTTAGAAAGATTTGATTTTAGGAATATTTAACTTTTGAAAACTTTGAGTGTATATATATATGCTTATATCAATAAAGAAAATTGAATCATTGAGTACAATTCTTTACATAGTACCAGAGCCACCATTGCTCTAACGAGCTCTATCTCTTACACTTTTTTCCTTCCTTTCTCCCTAGCTTAGAAGTTTCAAATACCCTCAATGCCCAATATCTCTATATCATCTAGTACTTCTTCTATCATCACTCAAGACTCTAATCAACAATTGATTGCCATCAACGTTGCCGCTCGAGCTCCATTAAAACTCAATGACACAAACTAACTCTCATGGAACTTTCAATTTAACACTCTTCTTATTGGTTTTGATCTCCTTGACTTCATTGATTGATGTAAACCGTATCCACCACCCATTATTTCTACAGACAATTCAGTAATTATCAATCCAGTTTATACTCACTAGAAACGTCAAGATCAGTTGATCCTCAATGCATTCATTGGATCTATCTCTTCAGATATTATTCCATTCATTGCCGGTGTCACTACCATCCGTGACGCTTGGCATACTCTTGCCAACACCTATACCAAGCCAACACGTGGTCGCCCACTACAAATTCGAAGTCATCTAAAAAATCGTCAAAAGGATTCTCAAATTGTCACTGAATACTTACGGAGAATTAAAGGGTATGCCAATAAACTTGCACTACTTGGTACTCCTATGGATGCCAAAGGCCTACTTGAGAAAATTTTAGATGGTCTTGGCGATGAATTTCATGATCTTATTGTTGCTCTCCAAGCTCGCGAGACTCTAATCTCTCTTGAGGAACTACATGAAAGCTCCTCACTCTTGAAGCCACTCATCGCAATGTAACATCCAATGCCAACCAATACTAGCGAATGCTAAATCCAGCATATAGAAATTCAAGGTCTCGTTCCTCTTTCAAATCTGATCACATAGGCTCTTTTCGTCCCACTATGTCTTCCAACACCGGATCCTCCACGCCAACATCTAATGGTGATCGCCCTTCACTAAGACCACATCTTGGTCGTTGTCAAAATCTTTGGCATTCAAAGACACTCAGCTAAGCCGTGCCTATCCTTTAATCTAGTGCCGATCAATCAAATGCCAACCAACCAAGAGCCAATCAACCGCGGATCCGAAACAAATTATACATCATAGCAGCCATGAGCTAACTTTGCAGCTAATACCGGCACATAAATTCTCTCTTAGCTACTTAATGATGGTGCATCCCATCACGTTATCGGTAATCTCAACAATCTCTCACTTCACTCTCCCTACAATAGTTCCGACGACATTATGATTGGGGATGGCACGGGTTTAGCAATCACCCACCCTAATTCCACTTTCTATTTTACTTTACTCATAATTTTACACTCAATAATATTCTTTATGTGCCAAGTATGAAAATTTAATTTCTATTTCTTAATTTTTCCTCACCAATAATATTTCCGTTGAATTCTTACCACATTCTTTTCTTATGAAGGATTTTTGTACGGGGGTACAACCTCTTCAAGGGCAAACTAAAGATGGCGTTTATGAGTGGCCAATCATACCAATCCAATCTTCACCATTACTTGCTCTATCTAGTGTCAAAATCTCTTCATCTAAATGGCATCATAGACTAGGGCATCCATCTCTTCAGATCTTCAAACATATCATATCTAATGGTCAGTTACGATTATCTACTTTTATATCAACAATAATTTGTTATAACGATTGTCACTGCAATAAAAGTTACAAGTTACCATTTTCCAAATCAACTCTTACTTTTTTTAAACCTCTTGAAATTATTTACTCTGATGTTTGGACTTCACCTATTATATCTCATGATGTTTTCAAATATTATGTTATTTTTTTCGATCACTTAACCAAATATATATGCTTCTACCCACTCAAAATAAAATCTAATGTGCATGACATCCTTATTCGCTTCAAAACTCTTGTAGAAAATTATTTCTCCCACAAAATCATTACTCTTTACACCGAAATGGTGGAGAATATCAAAGTTTTAAAAATTTTCTCTCTAACAATGGTATTTCTCACCTTATCACTCCCTCATATACTCTAGAACATAATGGATATTCTGAACGACGTCACCGCCACATTATTGAAACTGATCTCCTTCTTCTTTCTCATGTATCTCTCCCACTTACATATTGGTCTCACGCTTTTGATACCACCGTTTATCTCATTAATTGTTTACCCACTCCAACACTTCAATTCATTTCTCCCTTTGAAAAAATATTTTTCCATCCACCTAATTATTCCAAACTTCGAGTATTTGATTGTTTATGCTCTCCTTGTCTTCGTCCTTATTCATCTCACAAACTTGTCCCTAGATCAAACCATGTGTTTTCTCGACTACTCTATTACACAAAGTGCATATTTTTGTCTTGACACTTCTACCTCCAAAATCTGTCTCGCCACGTTGAATTTATTGAATCTGTTTTTCCTCACTTTAATATAATCTTCCCCGTCCTGAGTCCACCATTGTTGACACATGGGTTTCCTACTCTACTTCTATTTTCACTTTTTCAATTTCCATTGCTTCTTCAGTGGCACTCACAACGTCATCTAACATAGCACCACCCACGCACGAAGACCCCTCTAACAATTCAAATTTACCACATACATCACTTGTGCCCCATTCTACCAACACTAAGTATTTTAGTGAACGTCCATATTTCAACCAACAACAATCATCCCATGCAAATCAGATCTAAGAACAACATCCATAAGCCTTTTTAAAAAACTCAACTTGACAGCTCAACTATCCGCCTCTGATGACTTAGAACCAACAACTACGACCCAACCCTCAAAGATCCTAAATGGCGCCGGGCCATGTCCGAAAAGTTTGATGCTATTGTTCGGAATAGCACTTAGAAACTTGTTCTATTTGACCGTCACAAAATATTGTGAGATGTAAGTAAATTTTTTGCACTAAACGATTATCTAATGGCTGTATTGATAGGTACAAAACACGTTTGGTTGCTAAGGAATTTCATCAACGATCCAGAGTGGACTATAATGACATATTTAGTCCAGTTATTAATCCAACAATTGTTCGTCTTGTTCTAAATCTTCCCATAAGTAGAGGGTGGTCACTTCGCCAGTTTGATGTTAATAATGTATTTCTTCAGGCACACATATATGAAGACGTCTACATGACTCAACCATCAGGATTTATTGATCCAGACTTTCCCGCTCATGTCTGCAAACTTCGCAAAGCTATTTATGGTCTCAAACAAGCACCACGAGCTTGATATCACGAGCTCAAAACATTTTTACTTGACTCCGATTTTATCAATTCTTATGCGGATACTTCACTCTTCATTCTTAAGACAGATGTGCATCTCATTTACTTACTTATCTATATTGATGATATGATCATTACAAGAGACAGCCACAATATGGTAAAATAATTTGTGGAGCTTCTTGCCCAACGATTCTCATTGAAAAATATTGGGCCATTGTCATTTTTTCTTAGTGTTGAGATTATTCTACACAACTATGTTCTTTTTCTATCTAAACGATGGTATATTACCGATCTTTTTGTCCGAACTAAAATGATCGATGCCAAACCCGTCATGACTCTCTTATTCACCAGTCCAACATTAACACTTCATACCGGCACAGTTTTGTCTGATCCAATAGAATTTCGGACTATAGTTGGGAGCTGTCAATATCTGTCTCTCACATGACAGGATATTATATTTGCAGTTAACAAGCTTTCTCAGTTCATGCATCAGCCAACAACTAAGCATTGGATAGCCGTCAAACGCCTCCTTCTCTATCTATCTGGTACACTGAATCACGGATTACTTTTATATCGTAAATTACCTCTATCTTTGCATGTATTCTCGGATGCTGACTGGGCATGTAACAAAGATGATCCATTTCTACTAGTGCCTATGTGGTGTATTTAGGCCGCAATCCAATCTCGTAGAATTTAAAAAAAAAACGGACTATTGCTTGTTCCTCTACGAAAGCTGAATATCGTTCTGTTGCCTCTACTACTGCAGAACTCAGTTGGATTTGCTCTCTTCTATCTGAGCTTGGTGTTGAACTTCTAACTACTCTTGTCATATATTGTGACAATATTGGTGCTACACATTTGTGCTCCAATCCAGTTTTTCATTGTAGGATAAAACATGTTGTTATTGACTTTCACTTTATTAGGGACAAAGTTCAAAGTGGTGCTTTGCGCGCTACTCATGTTTCATCACAAGATCAACTGGCTAACGCACTCACCAAACCACTTCCTCAGATACGCTTTCTTCTTCTTCGGTCCAAGATTGAAATCTCCAATCGGAGCTTCATCTTGCGGCGGCATAATAAGGATATTTGATTCCTTCCTATATTTAGAGTACTTAATTTAGAAAAATTATACTTTATTTTATTCTAGAAAGATTTAATTTGGTTTGATTTAAGAAATATTTAACTTTTGGAAACCTTGACTGAATATATATGTGCTCATGCAAATAAAAAAAAAAATGAATCAT